>JAPYYV010005497.1:0-25826 GCA_030522625.1 Copidosoma aretas | reverse complement strand
AATCACAAGGCCAAAGTTTCGATTCCGTAGGATTGTATTTACGTAAACCATTTTTTTCTCATGGACAATTGTACGTCGCGTTATCTAGATGTAAAAATTCTAAAAATATATTTATTCAAAATACATCTACAGATTAAGACCAAATTGAAAATATTGTATGGAAAGAAATATTTGATTGGTAGAATAAATTTGTTTGCTAGTTTCATATTTCTTAACACAAGAACATCAAATAACGAAATTATAATTAATTTTCATCACTTGAAAGTTGTAATTTTATTTTCAACCAACAATAAACAACATTTTACTATAAAAAGACTAATTTTACATTTTTCTTGTAGAATATACTTGGATAAAATTGAATATGGAATTAAAGTACGTATTATTACTTTATGATATAAGTTTAATCCTTTTTTTAATAATAAATAAATAACTTAAATAAATTTTGTTTCTTTTTCTTTAGCATGAGTGATTTATATAAATGTCAGAAATGTGTTTTGAAATTTACTTCTGAGGACGATTTAAATTTACATATGCTAACACATTCGAAAGTACATCACAAATGTGATATTTGTAAAATTGTTATCATTACATAGAAAAATTACGTTCTCCACGTAAGGAAGCATACAATTGAAAAAAAATTTGAGTGTAAAAAATTTGACAAAATATATAAAAGACACTACCATCTTACAAAACACATGACATTACATCAAGATAACTCAAATAAGAAAATTTGTAATGTATGTGGAAAAAGTTTTTCACGCAACGATATTGTGTTAAGATATTTGCGAAGATGGAACAAAAATAAAAAGAGATAATTGTTATGAAATATATTCATTGTTGTTCTTGTCTATATCGCCTTGACAAAAATTAAATGTGAAATAGGACTGAGGGGAGCGAAAAACAGTAAAAGAAGAATAGAAGAGCACTAAGTGACGCTAAAACGAATACAACCACACAAAGGACAAAAATCAAAATATTTACCTGAGAGGGAGACGATGGGGTGTTGAGGGGGAGCTGAGGGGAAGGGAAGGGGTAGAGAGGGAACTGAGGCAAATCGAGGGGGTGGGAGGGGGAGGGAGGGGGAGATTTTATTGGGTTAAGAACAACTTAAAAAGGAACGAATTTTAACGTACTTTGAGGGGGAGGGAGGGGGGGGAGCTGTGGGGAGGGAGGGGGAGGTAAATGTCGCTAAATTCCCATACAACTATATACTATAGGAAGATATATATATATATATATATATATATATACGTGTTATATATGGGTGTATATGCGTACTAAAGCAAACATCAAATATTTATAGATATATGTATAAACTAGTGGAACTTCGCTCCCCTGCTTGCTCCGCGCGCCAACCCCCAGGAACATGAAAATTGAAATATTAACATAATAAGTACAGTATGTAACTTAATATAATTTTGATGATGATAATTGAATTGTATTGTACCAATTCACGTATGACCAATAATTTACCACTTTCGAATTTGTAAACATTATAATACCCAATATAAGACATATGTTTTAAACTATCTGAGGACTATATGAGTTTCATCAATATAGTATTGGTTATAAGAAAATATATCAAAGATCAATACGAGTTATTTACTTATAAGTCACTTGACAAAAAATATATGAATACTTTTTTTTAAATTTTTATTTGCAATAAAAAATTTGAATATGTATCTGTATAACAATTTATTACATGGTCGTTTAATTTCTGATCATTTATAACTTCTAAAATTCTTTGTGTACTCTTTCGTACAATGTTAAATATTGATCTATTCGTTTGAAAAGGAAAATAAAAAATTCGTACGTATAATTTGCATTGCATATATTAAAATGGATCATGAATCATAATTTAAAAAAAAATAGTGTAAAAAAACTTTTTAAAAAATCAATCTTTTCTTTATCCAAACAGAAAAGGACATAATACATTAAAAATAATGATACTCTTTTAAAATTAACAGTTCCGAAAGAACAATCTAAATTCAATATAGCGGATAACAAATTTTTCGTGAAACCTGATTTTTATGGCGAAATGGATTCTAAATTTCGACATTGTTCAGCAATGTTTTGGAGGGAAAAAAAAAAAAATAAATTGTTGGCATATCGGAAAAATTCTTTTAAGTCCCTTAAGTAAATACGACGAAAGGTTGAAAAATGTTTTATTATTTGATCAAACTTTTAGAATTTTGATTAGATAGTTGAGACTTTACAATGATCTTTTTAGTTTTGCATCTTTCATGAGTAATAAAATAGAACAAAAAGAAATTGTTTTTTAATTTTATGAAAATTCAAGGCCAAATATGTCAAGTTACTCTAAACACGTTAAAGTGGAACGTAAATGAAAAACAGATAAAAAACCAAAAAAACAGTCAATTTTATCTCGTATATAATGATCTATCAGCCATTGAATAAAGGTTCAGCTCTAGTGGAAACAGCAATTTAATCAAATAACATAATAAAACTTTAACTTTCGTTTTAAAAGAAACTCCTATAGCTAAAAATTATAAACATTTAAATATAGTTGCCAATGTGAAACATCTTCCAAACTATAAATCATCTTTTTACGTACAAACGGACAGCAAAAACACACGTACAACAAACCATTTACAGCAGAATGCGGTGCTATTACAGTGTCAGATACAGGTTTACCCGAAACGTTTTATCTTTTTGTATATCCTAAGGACTTGAGAGAAAATCATCCAAAAGAGACATATTTGAACAAATTATTTCATTTTTCGATCCCATGGTTTTTCCATCTTCGTTTTCATTGGGTGATTTATGATAGAGCACACATTATTTTGGTAATAATGATGAATAAAAAAAAATCTATCTTTATTACAATATTATTCATACAGATTAGCCTATAAGGTAAAGTCACCTATTGTGGAATGATTTCCGCCACTTTTGTTATAAAATTTTATGATGTCCTAACTATTTACTTGGGTATGTTTACTAAGGTATCAATAGAAGCGCTAGGCTTTCCGCAATCGTATTATAGTTTTTGTAGGCCATTCAGACTCGAAAAAAAATATATTAACAAATTAATGACACGATGAATGGATCCTATTTATGAAAATGAAGTTCCTTTTATAAAAAATACATCTTATCCAAATGGTACTTAATTATTTCATAATAGGAGCCTTATAGAATAGAGGTTATGTTCAATTTTCTCCTATTATGAAAAAGGGATTCATAACAATATTTTTTGAGCGTAATAATATTTCAAATTCCCCAATATTTTAATGAAACAAAAAAGTATCATAAAGATTCTTTAATAAATTTTATTTCTATCATTAAAATCCTATAATTGTTTTTTACTGGCTATTTCATAATAGGAGTCATTTTGGAAATCATTTCATGATAGATGCCTTTACCTTAGACCGTATTTATGCAATTTCAGTCCTTTACTTTCTACTGGAAGATTAACTCAACAGTTTTTTGTACATTCGAAATACAAATGTTACATGAATTTTGAGTCATGTGCTTCCATACAAAGCATAAAATATATTTTTGATTATATTCATAAAGGTAGTGACATAGCATTTGTGCAAATTAATAAATATGATGAGTTCGAAAAAGAAGTCCTGGATGAAATTAAAACTTATGTTAAAGGTAGATTTTCAAGTCTATTAGAATCCGCTTGGAGACTGCAAGAATTTCCAATTTGTGGTAGAAGTCATATGGTAGCAAATTTAGCAATTTATCTTGAAAATAAACAAAAACTTGTTTTTGAGGAAAATAACATTGGAAATGTAATAGAAAAATAACAGACTCCTCTTACGGTGTGCTTCGATTCAACCAAAGTTGGTAATTTTGCGAAATCTTTAAAGTATGTAAATATTCCAGAGTATTATATCTTTAAGAACCAACTTAAAATTTGGACTATAAGAAAAAATGTTATGTAAAGCACTGCAATTGGCAGATTAAATATTGTATCATCTAAAGATCATGAAAAGTTTTTTTTAAAATTGATTATAAATAAAGAGAAAGGAGCAACTTTTTTTGAAGATTTGAAAACGTATAATGAAATTACTTATGAATTATTTAGAGACACTGCGATTTCCATTAGTTTAATAAAACATGACTCTTAAAATTTTCAAAGAAGCCAGTATTGTTACGTTACCGTTTCAGTTAAGACAATTTTTCGCGTACTTCTTGTCATCAGAAAACATTCAAGGACAATATATTTGGGACAAATATAAAATAATTTTATAGAAGACTTAGAAAACGATAAAGAAAACAAAGCTTTTTAACACAAAAACCAAATTTTTTAATCAGGAAATAAATCTTACGAGTCATTTAATACACCAATGCCCATAATCATTAAGGTAGAAGAAAATCATGATACTAAAGAAATTGAAAATTGTAGAAAAATGTATAAATCTCTATATATTCAGTCAAATCAAGATAAAAAAAAACTTTTTAAATTATATGCCATCAAAAACATACCATTTTCTTCATGGATGGACCTGGAGGTTCGGGTAAAACATTTATCTACAAAACATCAATTCATTATTCCATTTCTCAAGGAAAAAATTGTATCAATGGCATAGACTAGAATAGCTTCAGTATTACTCCCAAAAAGAATGACCAGTCACAGAACATGTCGCATACCTTTAGATTTGAATAACATCAAAAGTTCATTTTTTCAATCTCAATCGGAAGAAAATTATTAAACTAATAGAAGTAGTAAAGGTCGGGAGAGGTCCGCGGCGGTCATAGCTGGGCATTATTAAACCAAGGGTCATGAGATTGCGGCTGAAATGGCATGCTCTATTTTATGAACTCTTGCTTCATGATATACGTTTAAATCTTCTGTTATTTTATTTAAGCTACTTAAGACCATTACTCAGTTTTTTCTATCTTTTACTGGTTTGTTTCAATCCTCTAAACTTAGACCTATACCAAAGAAAAATTCGGGAACAGTCACTCAGTTTTGATTCAAAACGTTAGAAATTTGAATGATGAAAAATTATTAGCAGATTAATTGCATAGATAAACCGCAAGTCTCCCATTTAAACCAGTGGTCTTAGAACTAATGACTTCTCTTTAGAAATTATAAGCTAGGAATATCGATAGGCATAAGAAGGCCAATTTTAAGATCGTGAATGATTGCAAACAGAAATAAATAAACACCGTTATAAAAAATATTAAACTAACTGAGAAAATAAAACTTTTTTTAAACACAGTGTTACGCTTTTTTGGACTTAAAAAATTAATATCGTACGAAGATGTTGCATCAGACATTTTATGTAGTACTAGTTTATGTGTTGAAAGGCACAGCGAAAAAACACATAACTTTTAAATAAATAAAGTTAATAAGTCCGATTGTACATGAGTTGTAAATGTAAAATTGACGCAATTGACAAAGGTTGCAAGATGGCAGTCATATCAGCAAGGCAATTAACATAGCTAAAATTTTTATTTCATGTATGATGTTACAACTGATATCATTTTTAGGCTGTCTTAGCTACAAAGCAACATAAGTTTTTCTCTAGCAATAAGAAGATAGTTTTCTTACCTTAAAAAGAAGAATATCACATGACTTAAGCCTTCTATTCGTGTGATTGGTCAAGACAAATCATGTAGTTTTTAAAGCAGGAAAATTCAAAAATAAGATTTCAAGAAAATTAAGAGAAATAAGAAATCATTTAGTAGGTTGCATACTGACATATACATGAAAAATACGCAAGAGTAAGTTCATTAATTTTTTTAAGTTATAAAAAAAGAATCAGATCTAATTAAGTTTCGGGAGTTGGCACGCCAGAGCCCCCTAGTTTAAGTAAAATATGAAAGTGTTAATTAAGAGAGAGTATTTAAAAGGGCTCAGTGGGAATCGAGGCTGTAAGCGCTATAAAATTTCTTATGATTTTGAGGTAATGCGATGAAACTTACGTTAGATAATAATATGATTTTACTATGAAAATTAAAGGAGCTGCGTGATTGTAAGATAGTAAGAAACACCTCACCATAAGAATAATGTTTAAATGTAGAAAGCAATTTTCGACAGTTATTTATTATGTTATCGTTGCCGTTCTAATTAACTCGGTATAGCGATAAATGTTTCATGCGATTATTCTTTAGTTTCAGTTTTCTCGCCTCTTATTAATCAAGGTTGTATAAGAGACATGGTTTAATACTTTTGTGATCTTGACAAAATTAATTTCGTTATAAGACGGTAAATTAATTATCTGAAACAATACTACCTTATTTGTGTAAGAAGACAGCAAAAAAAGTTACAATCTAAATAATCATCCAATATTATACGTTTATAAATCCTGTTTTTTTGTGTAACGATTATAATTCAACAGAATGAGCAAGGGTTACGAGATAGTAGTCATAATTTAAGGGTTGCGAGATTGCGGTCTGAACACCATAAGTTATTATGTAATTCTTTGCCTAATATAAATTGAAACAACGTATTATACATGGAAATTAATATTGAGACTGGAATAAAAAATATAAATGATAAAGGTTAAAAGAGAGCTAAGGGCTACTTTATCAGGACACTGAAAAAAAAACTGAGGTAGGTAGCACTTTGTTTAAAACAAAAAATGTAAAAACAGCTTGAACTGGGCTCAAAGCTCTCCCAAAAAATTTAAAGCCGTATTGAGCGTGAGTAATAATCAGAAACAAATGAGAAAGGAAGATATATAATATAGTCTATATACAAACAATGACAATAAGTAAAAATAAATCAGAAGATCCAAATATTATATGTGGATAAAGAGGTAAAGCAAAAATACAGGATACAAATATATTATGGGTTGATTACGTCAATATGAGGAGTATTCAAATAATTATGGAACTAAAAGGTGACAAAAAAAATAAAAAAAAATAAATTTTGAAGAAATGATTAGCTTTATGTAAGAAAGAGACCAAAAATATTTAAAGGACTATTAAATTACGAAATTAAATACTTGGGGCACACACGTGCTGTTATAACAAAGATGTCAGGAGATTAAAGATATTAAATGATATTTGATTTTGGATGATATGTGATGAAACACCTTAGTAGCAAGTTTATTGAGAGTTTTGAATCTGACTTCAAGTCATTGAAATCTTGATTTCTATTGACTAATAACTTTACCAAAATTACTTTGTTCATACGGACTTAAATTTTATACTTGATATTACACCTATTTTTAAAACATTTATTGAATCCTCTGAAATTTTTCTCAGGATTCAACTTCGTGATTATAAGTTAAATATTAGAATTTATCATAAACTGCTCGTTTCAGGACATTACATACAATACATGCACAGCATTTAACCTACTAACTTATCATTACTTTATTTAACACGAAGGCATTATCAGCTAATACAGAGTTATTTTTACAGAAGGTAGTTGTTTGTTGGATGGTTCATAGTATTATTTTATGCACATATGTTAATTATGAGTTTACAAGAAGCTGATGGCCAATTTGTGCAAAAATAGCTTTAAAATTATAGCATATATGACGGATAGGAATTTTTAGAATGTATGGTGATTGCATATATTATAAGCAGTTAATTGCGCAAAATCAAAGTTAACACTAGTTCAAATGCTTGTTAAAAATTGGATATTTAACATGGGCTCTTATGGCAGTAGTATTTTTTCACCGGAAGTTGCGGTTTATATTTTTGATTACCAAACAAATATGTACCAAGAACTAACGAATTATAGTTGAAATAACCAACTTTTTTATAAAGTTATAATTTACGTACTTTAACAGACAAAATAAAAAGACATTTTAAACAGAAGTGTTCTAAGTCAGGTTACGTTTTTGCAGCACTCCGCGAACTTCAAAATGTTTACATTTTCAACTCTATGTTCACTTTCTCCTCAGCGCAGACACACTTCTTTATTGCAAATTTACCTTTTATTTCAACCTTAATAACACTGTGCCGGTTCGAGTCCATTTTTTTATTATTGTTTATGCACTCTTTTTTATTTATAATACTAGGGGGCTCTGCCCTCTGCGCGCCTCGCATAACAACCCCCGAATTTTTTCAAATCTGTTTTTTGTTTACATATTTTCGAAAAAATAAATGAATAAACTCTTTTCATAGCATATTTATTCATGTTTATGTAAGTATGCAACCCACTAATTGAATTTATTTTAATTTTAATTTTCTCAAAATCTTATTTTAAAATTTTCCCGCTTTAAGAACTACATAATTCTTCTGTTTAAGATGAAAAGTATAACATGTTATAACAAAAAAATGGGGTTCTGGTTGTCCATGCGCAATAAAATAATACTATAAATGACATGGATTGAGACACACACATTACATCTGGCCTACTTGTGTATATAGTCACTGAAACATATACAGGCAATCATATTATAATTTTTGTAGTCCATTCAGATTCGAAAAAAAAATATATTAACAAATTAATGACACGATGAATGGATACTATTTATGAAAATTAAGTTCCTTTTATAAAAAATACATCTTATTCAAACGGTACTTAATTATTTCATAATAGGAGCTTTATAGAATAGAGGTAATGTTCAATTTTCTCGTATTATGAAAAAGCGATTCATAACAATATTTTTTAAGCGTAATAATATGTCAAATTCCCCAATATTTTAATGAAACAAAAGAATATCATAAAGATTCATTAATAAATTTTATTTCTATCATTAAACTCCTATAATTTTTTTTTACTGGCTATTTAATAATAGGAGCCATTTTGGAAATCATTTCATAATAGATGACTTTACCTTGGACCGTATTCATGAAATTTCAGTCCGTTACTTTTTACTGGAAGATTAACTCAAAAGTTTTTTGTACATTCATACATAATGACAGAGAACGACAGATTGAACTATTTGAGAAATAATCCAAAAAATTTAAGAGTCGAATCTTTCCAAGATTTATTAGATGCAATGAGTAATAGTGCATCAAATATTTCTCAAAATTTCGACCAAAAAAAAAAGGTTGGAAATGTATATGTATTACAATCAACGTAAATTGGCAGTCTAAGATACAAGTAGCAATACCATCAGGATGCGATGGCTATTATAAAAAAGTGCGGTAGACCAGACTTATTCATAACTGTAACTTGTCATCCCAAATGGAGAGAGTTGAAAATATTTTATCGAATTTTCTGAAAAATATGACACCGAATGATATACTAAATATTACTGTTAGATTGTTTCACACAAAGCTTTAATCAATTTTCAAAGATATAACAGAAAAAAATTTGTGGTTAAAGATATAGCTTATATTTATACAATTGAATTTCAAAAACGAGGTCCACCACATCACATATTTTAATAACATCACGTCCTGACAGTATTTCTGCATATTTTTTAGTAAACTAGTTATTACTTTTTTTTTTAATTTTATTGCAGCTTTCTAAGATTTTTTTTTAATGAATAATGAAAATAGCGGATATACTTTGATTTAACCCTTGATTTTGCTGAAAATTAGCATGCTTACGTTTTATGGTGTGCTGATTACGAATTTAATGGTCCATAGTGCATACGATGATGTCAAGTAACCATAATTAGCGTTCTATTTAATTAAATGATCGGTTTCTAACCAATTGACACAGATCAAAGTTTTTTTTCTATTCTCATGAGCCTGGTAGCTGATACACTCTTCATGAATGGTTTCACTGTTTGATTCTGACCCCTGATTTTGCTGAAAATTGGTGCACTTACGTTTACGGTGTGCTGATAATAAATCTGACAGTGGAAGTTATGCAAGTGACTGTAACTGGTCTTTTTTTTTCGTCATTTTCTATTCCTATTTTGAATCTGATGAATGGTAACTATTTTTGTGAGCAAAAATTTTTTTTAAATGAACTACAGATTTTATTTTTTTTGTCTTGGGTGGTCTTCGCCATACCGGGGGCGTCGCCCCCGGGACCTCTGCTGATGTTAAGATTATAGTATACGCAGGTGATATGGTCAGTATTAGAACAGATGGCACTAGAAGTATAAAACAGTCAGTAACGGCCACTTACAGTCACTTATAGTTACTTATAGTCACTTATAGTCATTTTCACTATCATACTAGTAATCAGCACACCCAAAAACATACGTATTTAAATTTTCAGCAAGATTAGAAGTGTATTTTCACCAAAATCAGAGGTAAGCTGTATTCGGAAGTGCACACGCTCAAGCTTTGAATACTGCTTGGAACTGAATAAAATAGCTTTATAACTATTTCTGGGTATTTGCGGTCAATTTTACTGTCAGATTGGTCATTAGCACAACAAAATGTCCCCGTATAACAAGTTTCAGCGGATTTCAAGGTAGACCGTATTCGGAAGTACAGCCAGAATGACTGACAAATATAAGACTAGATCCCGATTTAAAAGTGAAAAGGGGTTGTATCATAACTTTTCATTTTACAATTAACGTTTATTAGTTACTTTAATTGATATTGCAAGAGACAAATTAATATATTCAGTTAATTTAATGCAGAAAACAAGTTTCTACACAATTAATTATACCTGTAGAAAGCAGGACCGATCACTATGCAGGTTTTTCTGCAAGACTATCTGTCTATTTTCTGGTGAGAGTATAGGTAAATAAAACAATAATTGGAAAGAAGACCACAATATTTTTCAAATTTTCAGAATAAGAAAATTTTCAACCGCAAGCCCCCATATCGGATTCGCCATTTTAGATTCTTTGAGTCTATCACTAAAATTTGTAGTCAGTGACCTTAATTACTTGTATGCACTTGGAAGTTCTGTACTAAAAGGATTGTAATTTATATCGAATATTATTTTACTATTTGATCGGGCTAAAGAGTTCTCAAACTTTATTAATTTTCCCCCCAATAAAATGTTATCCGCGAAAATTTCCTATAGGACACTAATCACTTAGAATTTTACATAAATTACGATTGTATTTTTTAGCTGGCGAAATTCTATAATTTTAAGATAGTATGCCGCCACATTAGATCCTTTATTTTAAGTTTTATTAAATTGATACTGGATTTGTAATCATAACCTCAATATTAACAAATAAAGCCCTTACCCTTTTCGTTTGTCATACGGAACTAGATAGAACGTGAAAATAGTGTATTTTTCACTTTAGCGTGTCCTAGCGCCTACATCGATCAGACTTTTATCATGCGACAAAAATGATTCAAAAGTCAATATTTTATCCTAATTTTTTGAAAAAAATAATTGAACATGAAAGGAATGTCAGTATTCCGAAAATTTGATTTTAAACTTTAAAACCCTAACATAAGGAGAAAAACTGATCTCAAAAATTTTATAAATGTTTTATCGTATTCTACGGGAAAAATTCGAGCGAGTAGCAATTTTGGTTTTTCGTTCATGTTAATTTTTCTACGAAATTAACAAGTTTACGGTCCAAAAAAAAATTCTAAAATTGTAACCGTCACATACGCCAAAAGTGTCGTTTTCTCATAATGTACTATTGATTCCTAAAGTTTGAAGAAGAAAAAAATTTGTTCGTCCCGCTTAACGTGGAATGCCAGATACATACATTCCATAGTTTCTCTTTTTATCAGTTAAATCGCGAATGTCGACGACACAACAAAATTAATATTTCCCGAGCCTTACAAAATTGAAACCTAATATACAGTCAATGAATTCAACTGTATGCCGATGGGCAGGTTCTATTCTTACTGAATAGAGCAAAATGCTCGTGCCGTCGCGAATTTTTCATCAAAAATTTGTATATATACTTCTTTTTGTAATTAACAGTTCGTTTGTCAAATAATTCAGGAAATCCTTGCAATAGATATAGTGATTATTACCGAAGAATACTTTTATTGATCAATCTACCGTATAAAACAAATATGAAGCAATGTTAAAATTTAGAACTTTTCTTATAATAACATATTTTATTAAATTATATGTACATATCCGAACATCACGGATAGGAAATAAGTACATATCACTCCTTTTATGATTATATGTAACGCAATTCATTTATTTTTATAGCTAAATTTTCCTGACACTCTGAATAGTTATTGTAGAAACTTTCACTGCTTTCTATGCATTTTGAGAAAATCATTGAACCTCTTTAACAAGTGGCACTTGCAGTCCTTGTAACCGTTGAGTAGTACCCCTTGGGGTCGCTTAGATGTTGCCACAGTTGAGAGCTCTTGTGCTCTTAAAAGGAAAAAATTTGAAAAACCCCCGCGGAATACCTTCCTTCACGTCCCAGCTAACCCCTGCTAACCACCTTTTCTTCATTTAGTTGGGAGAGCAGTTTGACCTCAAGTAAGGGTCGGATAATAGGAATAGAAGAAAGCGAATATTAGTATAAGGGTGGGAATATAACATCCTCGAACAAGTTATTCGTATAATTTAGATTGAATTTCACTAAAAGTTCGATTAATCTACAATTATACTCCATTGCCTTGTTCGAGGATATTTACTTGTAGATGTTTAGAGCTACTGGTTAAACTTCAAAGGAAATATATTTGTTAGTATGATACTATGCCTTTAAATCTTATCTTAATTATGAATGGTATTTAGTGGAAGATTAGCAGACAAGGTGACGCTTCAGGCCTATGGATAGTATAGAGGTTCAATGATCCAAGCCCTTTCTTCTCGTTTACCACGCTCTCTCAACGCGAGAGGTACTCGATTACTTGAGAGGTATAAAATACCAAATTTCCCAAGTAATAACCAGGCTAGTTTAGTATGCTTACTTTCGCTGAGATGTCAAACTATTAAGCGATAAGCCTACAGGGCCTGATCACTGCGTTGCCTCTCTTATCGTAGTCTTCCCCGACGTGGCTTGGTTCTGCTTCCATATACTCGGCTCTGACTGCTCAGTACGCTATGAGTATACTATGAGCACCTTAAACCAACTCTTCTTACCTTTTCCTGGAACAGTCACTCCGAGAGTTTTGGGTCTGTCCGAGGGGTCAGTCTAGTAGCTCCGATGAGATCAGATCTAGACTGTGCGGTAGACTGCCAGAATCTTCGTCCTCTTAGTATTTTTGTTTTCAGCTTGTAGAAAATTGCCGCCAACGCCACAGTTATCTACTTGCGCAACAGTACGTTAGCCTATTCGTACGTGACCAGTTCGCGCACTTCACGTTGGATAACTTATCTCATTGCCGTGAATGTTTTGATTGGTTGTGTATGCTTTTCGCGGTAAAATTCAATATACTAGCTTTCAAAGATTTACAATTCGTTTTTTTGAAAATGTCGAAAATTGAACATAAATTTAGGAAAATTAGATGTGTATATTAAGTAAATAATATCGTTGAATATTACCGGAACGTGTACTCTTTCAATGTATTAATATATAGTTTGATCCTTTGCACGCTACGTGTGCTAACCCCACGTTACCTAATAAGAAATTACTATACGTCACATGTACAGTCCGTTCATATTGTTGTGAGCCCCGTGTACGGGCTAAGTGGCGAGCCATCCACGGTCCATCTACCGCCTATCTTTATGTGATTGTACGGACAGCATACATAGTAAAATGTGATGATAAAGTCAAAAGACACGTTGAAGTACCATGTCATAAAATAAATACAATTTCCATGTTGACCGGAAATCTATGAATTTTAGAAGAATTATGTAACGAAACAAGACTTAGAATAACTTAATTATTCAAGTGTAGCATTAAATTAAAATTGGGATCATTATTTTAAGGATAACTTAGAATACTATCACTTTACCTTCTTTAATAAAACTGAACTAAATAATAAAATTAAACTGTATATTAAAAATTAAAAAAAAGGGAGTCGGAGGTCTGTTAAAGGGCTGCTTACAAGCTGTGTTGGATTATATCTGAGATATTGTTTGTCATGATGGATCAGTGGGGAGGCTGTGGGGCGGCTGCGGCGCGGCGGATCATATTGAAAAAGTGATAAGCAAGGGGAGATAATTTTTACTAACGGGAAAATCAATTAAATTCTTTCTTATTTGGTGGGAAGGAACTGTGGGGACACTATGGGGGGACCAATTAAAAAGTGTTTCTGGGTAGGGGGGGGGGGGGGTATCCAGAGTAATTTGTAAAAAGCCGAAAATAGAGCTTAATATGTGACTTTTTGTAAATAATCGTAGAGTAGATGTAATGAAGGGGGGGGGGGGGGGCTTTTAACCCGTCTCACACGATTCTACCACATATAGGAAGAAAAATATATTCGTAAGCGTGAATTCCCTGTTTGTTTTATTGACTTATCTTCACTCCTTTTTTAAATCACAAATAAATTCTTTTATTTTTTTTTGTTTGGGAAGTATTTAAAACATTGTTAATCATTTTTGTTTCTTCTTTGCCTCTACTCCGAAATACAATGTTTTCTTTGCGTTTCAATGTAAAGAAAAATGAATACCACCTCCTTCTTTCCTTTTTACCCTCCTATACTTCTTTTTAGCCCTTCCGCACATTTCGTGCAGCCTTTTGCTTTATTCCGATTTTAGAACGATTTTGTGGATAACTTATCATTGTCTAACCGTAACATTTGGAAGATAACTTATGCATTTTTTAAAGTTCTTATAATTAATATGCTTTTACACATCGTAAGATTTTTAGTTAACAGTAATTCAACACACTTGTATCTTGTGTATAATAATCAATACAAGACGTACAAAACTTAAAAACCAATATATTGGTGACAATTAGGTATGAGGTAAATAACCTTGAAAAAATAGTACACTTTTGAAATAAAGGCTGATTTCGTCTTATTTATAAGTTTTATAAATAATGATCAATATATCCACTCCATCTTGCAGTAATTATTTCGGAGCGCTCTTTTAAAGAGTTTTCCTTGTATACAGTGGTTAGAGATCATTGAAAACTGAAAGAAAAAATTGCATATGTAAATAATTTCCAAGAAAAGTGAATGTATCTAGGCTTTGAATATTGTTTTCCTTATTTTTTATCAAATAAACCTGATTGTGCACAATAATTTATACGTTTATCTGAAAGTAGTTGAAGTAAAAGACATCAATCAAATTTTCAAAATTCAAGTAGGTACTGATCAAGAGAAAAGAAGTGGCAAAAGGTAAATGTACTAATGCTTAGACATCTTAGTAAGCCACTTTCGAAAATACTCCGTAAATTTGGCAAAAAGTAAAATTACAAGTTTTATTACACTAAAAAAAAATAGAGGCTGCTACTGCCCCGCAATGTGCAGTAGCTATACCGAATGGTAGCACAGCAGCCAGTGCACCGATTCGGCATATCTGTTGCTCCAAAGCTAGTGATGCTGCTTCCGCGCCACCTACGGCGCTATAGCAGCCTCTATTTTTTTTCAGTGTAGGTATTATTTGAAAGTTATAACATTGTTTTAAACAGTACTCAGACAAAATGATTTTTTGCAGATACAGGGAAAAAGTTATTATTTAGTATTCAAGTTTGTCGAATGTCCTGATACTTGGCCTCTGTAGAAAAAAGTGGTCACTGTGGCCAAAATTTCATGTCTCAATAACTGGCCTTCTTTATTAATTGTACGCGATTTACATTGGCCAATTATTGGGACGCACAAAAAGTAAGGTTATGTACACAGATGTCCCAATGCCTGACCAGCCGATAAAAATCACTTTCTTTAAATACATTTTTCAAATTATCGTGGTAAATATGAATGAAGTCACGTCTTAATAGGAATATGAGTTCTTAACTTGAATATATTTTTTCATTTATTTTACAGCTACAGAAATTCGTGCAAATTGTTGAATTGTGTTTGTGGCTAAGCATTGAGACCACTTTTGTGGTGGCCAAGCATTGGTACATTCACCTTACTTATTTTACTTCAGAAAACTCTTTAAAAAATTGTGTCATTATTGTTTTTATCATTATTCTTTTCCAATGTATTATTCGTACCCATACACTAACTGTAGTTAAATTACGTGCAACCTTTTTTACCTTAGTGTTAAGGTTTTTGATCCTAACCCTATCTATAAAGCCCTCAGATCTGTCTCTACCTCAACTCATCAGCGAACCTATCGTACCTTCAGTCACCTAATATACACTTGTTTTCCCTACACTCCGCCCCACCTTCCCTAACTAGTCCTGCATTGACCCAGGTTGGCCCAAATTAATCTCGACATAGGGCCCTGTGATCATGGAAAAATCTCTGTCATCAGGGCAAACTTACTAGCAGGACCAGCCACGAGGTTTTTTTAGATTTGTTTCTGGCTGGGATTTGTTCCCAAGTCTTGCGGCTAATACTACACCACAGTGTGACCCGGAGGCTCTGTAAGTTCTCTGGGTAGGTACGAGACTAGTTGGGATGAGGTGGATTACATGGGTGGGAAGAGGTTCCTGCACGACAAGGCGACCCGGGGGTAGGTCTCGTGGGCGTCTTGGGTAGGTGTAAGACAGTTAGGGAGAAGTATGGGATCTCTAGGGGTGAAAAGAGAGGGTATATATAGAAGTTGGGAAGATGCGTCAAGAGGTTATCGGTTATGGCGGGGATTAGGGTAAAAAAGGGTTATAATTGGGGCTTAGGAGAAACACCCTCCACACTAAGGTGGTAGAGAGTGCCCGTAAAAATCAACTTAAGTTGGTTTACGGGTAGGAAAATACAGTAGAAAAAAACACTACCAAAAATAATAATTGAGTTTAGAATAGTTTATAGACGTCTTTAAAAGTTTATTTTTAATTATTGTTTTAAAAAAAAATTTCGTAACCTTGCTGTTACTGTATAAAAATATTTTTTGGTTTTTTATATTTAAGCAATGCTACATATAAATGACCATAAGAGAATATCGGTTTCTTAAAAGGGAGACCTGATTGATCGAAATTTTGTCCTTACGATTTATTCATTGTCTTTACAGAAGCTTATACTTTTGGAATTATTATGTAAGTATCAAAAAAAGGTTGAGAAGAATCTCAGTTCTAGAACATATTATTAGTCGCGGGATGGAAAATTTTCTTCTATTTTTTTGCTCGGAAGAACTTTAGCTTTCATATTAAACTTACATAATTCAGTTATTTTTAATATTGCTTCTACTTTTAAATCTAGTCTATATAGTAAAAGATTTTCTCGCATATTATTCAAAACCGTTAGAGGTGAATTAATATAAATGTCACTGGCACATAGGTCAACATCCTTGTATGTAGCCTTGTATATGCTGAAGTATGGATGTTAATAGTGGTAGGAAGTAACATAATTTCTGTTGTTTACATGTATTAGTGCTGCGCATCTTAGCTAACCAGAGTGGAGCAAGAGAACACTCAAGTCTTCAGTTTTTTAATAATTTTAAACTTTGGCATATCACTACCTTCTATGTTTTGGCCACCTTTGCTCAGCCCTGTTTGGGCGATACTACACTGAACCAATCGATTGCTGTTAACGCGAGTAATTCGAGTCCATCCCTTCCAAGAGTTGAATTGCCTACTTTTGGAGTTCTTATGCTAAATAGGAGTCATTTCGTGATTTATTCTGCTTTGTAGTCTATCGACGAGTAGATATTACCGAGATACTTAAATTTCACTATCTTTGATCGCATCTTGCTGGCATGGTAAAAATTAATGAAATGTACGAAATAGCTCAGCAAGTTTTAATTGATTGTTACAGTAGCCACCGACCTTTGGTAATAACCACACGTGTTCGATCTCGACTACTCAGCCCACAAAAGCAGATTCGTGTGCAGAGCTAAAGCGATCGAGTAAATAATTACTAAGCCCCTTAGATTCTCTTATATCTTCAGGACGCATATTGGGTGATGATAATTTATTTATAGCGACGGCAGTCAGAAAGTTTGATTGAGCGACACACAAGGATTGGCAACGTTACTTGGGGAGTAGTAATACTTCTCCAACTACTGATCAGCTTAGACAATTTTTTCGTAATTGAATGACTCTATTCAAGCTTTACACAAAGAAGACTTTTCCGTGGTTCACTAGTAAAAAAGCTTCTTTCTTCATCGGTAAATATACAAGAGCCTGATCATTCTATAGTGAAGATCATTCAGCTAAAAACTGCTAAGACTTTAAATCAAAATTTAGGCCTCCATCGCACTAAAGACTCCTCTTCAAAATTTAGGCCCTCTCTTTGTCAAGGCAAACATCATATTTTGTTACACCTTGATAATTCGTCAGCTCCTAATCGTACTAATAGCAAAGCCTAAAGCTTTTATCAAGACTTTCCTTCCTTGCATTGTTCAGCTAAAATCGATCTTTTCGAATTACTTCAAAGATTCTGGCAAGTTGAGGCGCCACCTGATATAATATACCGGCTGACCAATGCTGAAAAAGCGTGTGGGAAGAACATTTTAACACAAATTTTAGTCGACTACCTGATGATCGTTACATTGTTCGATTGCCATTTAAGTCTGATCCCAGTGTGCTAAATAAGTACTTGCCACGAAATCCAGTCACCTCCTGATCCATGCTTCATCGCATGTTACCTAAATTTAAAAAGAACGACTCGTTAAAAAGAGCTTACTCTGAAATTATCTATGAACACGAAGAACTAGAGAGTATGACTTTATTTAAGTCTCCTTCTACTATCTTTTTTTGAGCATGACCACATCATAGAGTAATAAAGTTAGTCTAAATCATGTCTAAAGTAGCAATAAAATCTCCTCCCTGAAATCCGTGAAATTAATGGCATACTTTAAAATTTTCACCAAGTTTAAAAGAACCTGCTTCCATGTAACCCAGAAGTGATCGATGGATAACATGATTTGGGATGTCATAAAAAAAAAGTTCAAAAAAAAATTGTTATAATTACATGCAGTAGCTATTAAAGCAATGTGCGAGTTTTGACTTTACAAATTGATTTTTGAAACTAAATGTTGATAAAACGATAATTGACCAGTTATACTAAAAATAGCTTGAAAATTATTTTAATAGTCTATTGGATAACAGTAAAATATTTAATTGCAATACCGATTCACTTGCGTCAACTTTCGTTCATCAAATTTTGCAACTCAATTTTTATGGATGAATTTATAAATTATTCATTAATTAATTATTATAAAATTACTATTTCAATAACATAAAAAGGAATTTGATTAAGCTGACTGGGTTTATGAAAGTAGTTTTGAGCAATTGCAACTAATTTTTTGAGTTAGCAATGGCAAATATTTAATATCGTTAAATAATTTATTATGCTATTATTGTGTACTATTGCGACAATTGTAGCTAATGTAGACAATCAGTCTAACACAACTTATATACGTTACTATGCTAGCCGATAAGCATTTGTACTGTTGCAAGGAGGGCACGGGTTCCATTCTCAATAAAACCTGTTCTTATTTTTATTTTTTTATGAAGCGATGATGTAACAGATGCACCTAACAAAATAATATATAGTGACGTATGGTCGATCAATGATAACTACCTTGTACATCAAGTAGCTAACCAAACGCACAACGCACGAATATGTATGGGACGTTCTTTGTCAAACGGAACAAAGATCTCCCTAAAATTCTACAAGTCATTGGTAAAAAATATTTTATGGGCGCAAAGTAAAACTTTGTTGGTAGGTTTTCTCTTTCTATCGGGATTTTTTCCAAAATTCAAAATGTCGGACTTATATGGCAGCTGCAAATAGTCAAAATCACTCTAAGGCAGCTGTATTACTTGATTTAAAATAATTTTGGATCTCCGGAAATTCAAATTAAAGCTCAATCGTATGTACATTCCATCGCTGATTACGAATCCATACTTATTTTTGATCGAGCACATCACTAATCCTTCCTACTCTCAAAAAACTTCAGATAAAGCATTTTTTAGTAGTTTTTGATCGTTTTGTACGTCAAAAGATTCTTTAAAAAATTTACTATCATGAATTTTTCATAGATTGATAGAAAATATTTTTTATTTTTAATTGCGCTTATCACTGATTTCTCCTGACCTCAAAAAACTTTAAAATAAAGAAATTATACTTGATCTATGATTGTTTTGAATGTAAAACAATTCAGGACGAACCGCAAAGTTTTTTATTTTTATTACTAAATTATATCACATACGTAGTTTTTATAGGTAATATTGCTGTTTGTCACTAACCTTCAAACACTTTTAAATAAAGGCATTTTACTTGGTTTCAAACAATGTTCGACCATTCTATTATTCGTAACGTATAAATAAGAATCCAATATACTGATACATATCTATTTGAAGAATATAAGAAATACTATTTGAGAAATATATTATTTATGTTGAAGAAACAATGGAAATGTAACAAAAGTTAATGATTACAAAAAAAAATTAAATTACAAAAATATGATTTCAGGAAGCTTTTTGCCAATTAATTGGTCGCGGTTTTTGTTTTTTTTAGCAATATTCGGTTGTTGATAGTACTTTGGTTGTACTGAAGTACGTAAATGCAGTCAGGGTCATCTTGTATGAGACCTTGACAGCATGAGCTTTAGAAATTTGTGGTACTGAGGGTGCTGAAAAAAAATGTTTTTGCCAGTTTTCTAGATGTTCTATCATAATCTTGTTTAGTGTGGTGAAAAAATATAATTCTGGTAAACATGTTCTTGGAACAGTTGAGAAGTTCATTAGAATTTAGAGTAGCGTCATTCCCTTAATCTTGCACTGTGAAAACAAAATTACTGTTTTAGTGAGGTATAACATTGCAGAAACTATGCGAAGAAGTATTGCAGAACATCTACAGGAGCAAACCTTACAGAAAATGTATTGTAACCTTGCAGCTTCTGCTAGGCTCTATACTAAAACTGTCAGAGAGCCTTGCCGAAACTGCAATGTTACATTTTACTTTCCGTAAGATATGCTCTTGTAGAGATAACTTTACAGTTTCTGCAACGTTATACCTTACTAAAACAGTAATTTTTTTTTTCAGTGTGTAAGCTAGCACTTTTTTTTTTTTTTTTATAGCGGGAAGGAGGAGATCTTCTAAAGACGCCTCTACGTGCACAGATGGCTACCGTAGAGGTAGTGTCAGATTCACCCTGGCTTATAGTGTAATAACACTACGTGGTGCTAATCATCATGGGCGCCTACCGACTAAGACCATCCTCCCCAAGAGAGAGCCAGTCCAATGGACTATTACATTACTCTGATATAGGTGTTGAAACAGTAAAGAATATATAGCAGAGAAATAGTGGAAAGATGAGAAAGGACGGCGAAGTTCGATGACCGATCAAGAGCCCAAGGAAGGAATCTAGTCGGTACTATACACATCAGGGCGAAACTCGGAAAATAGAGGTGTTAAAACAGCTTCAGCGACGACGGGAGGGAGAGAGAAACACATCCTGGTCAGGCATCTGACTTTATGAGCGAAGAGAATTCACTCATAGATCTTCAGCCTAGCCACGCCGATAGTTGCAGGGCTGATAGCGACTTCTCTGAATAAATTGGCCCAGGCGTTGGCCCCCACGGAAGAGACTCACCGGTGATCCATCGGCTCGGTCGATGAGCTGCTGCCTCCCACGATGGGGATTGGCTTAGCGCCTACTGTCAGTGGGAACCCACCGACCAAGCGATCAGGGCACGCCGACGACCTCTTCAAGGAGGGACCGCCCCCTCAGGTTCAGGCATCATCAGGAGAAACTGCAGTTGGTCCGCTAGAATCGGGGAGAATGTGTTTTCGGCGCCACGGGTACTTTCCCACCGAAAAAGTCAGACAATCAAAATTCTCGAAAATTTATCGACGTGAATCAAACCCGTTTTGCCTCGAGTCTGTCAAGCTAGGAAGCTATCACGCTAACAACTAAGCCATCGAGGACCCCTTAAAGCTAGCACGTGTTGCTTGACTCTTTAATGTTGCCTCTACTCCATCATAAGCTACCTTGCCAAGTTAAAAAAACTTTCTGATGGTGTACTAAGTTAACCATTTAGTATCGGTTTTGAAAATGCTACACTGCTCCATCTAACACATAAGAAAGTTTCAATATTTTTGGTCATTTTTTTCGGATAGCTGGAACCAAATACGATTGCGCTGATTACACAGCTGCTGTATCATGAGTTGTGCAGTCAAAGAGAAATACAAGGCTGTAGTATTTAAACTCTTGGGCTTCCGTGTAGTAGAGGGCAGCAACATCTATACTACACTGGTCATTGTTGTAGTAAAATTGTGTAGCAGAATTTTGAGCCAAGTATGCGTAATTTTCCAAATAATCTATTTACAAGAGACTCTCATTTGGTTCGAAGTTTTTTTTTGGGTCTTTTATGAATTGTGATTGATTCTTAAAAAGAAAATGGTGCGGTATTCAATTTTTGAGGCTCTGAGATAGTTCCGGCACAAATTCATATACATTTAGGCACTCCTTTTTTAATGTGCACTTATGAGTTGACTGCCCAACGCTGTAAATAATATTTTCAACATCATTAATAAGTAGCACAGATGTTTCAAACGCCTACAAATCTGAGTCTTAGGCATTTTTCACATATCCCTAGGTATGAATCCGGCTTGGGATTCCTGCAAAAGAAAAAATTAATGCAATCAGCATAATATTGCAGTGGATAGTGCGATTCTTTTGTAAGTTCAATCAAATTGGAAGCATTAAACATAGCCTTAAAATTCTAGTGTATCACACACCCGCACACACTGTGTGTACCTCTTGATTTAGCTAAAACATACCATTGAGGCCTTAAATCTGCAAAGGGGACATCCATTAATGACGTTAGGTGATTTTTCGAAATTTCAGACCCCCCCCCCCCCTTCCAGTACGTGAGATTTAGTGAGATTTGACAGGACCCCCCTCCCCCTGCGTGAGATTCGTCCCATACAAGAAATCACACGTACAAACGCACACACACAAGCACATACACATATATATATACTTATACATAAATTCAAACATATATTTATTTATTTATTTACTTATCTATTTATTACAAGATTCACGAGAAAAGTCATATTTACATGGATAATATTACATAAAATACGCGTAATAGCTAATTTTTTAACGTACATAATATTGATGTTTCTATATACACTATTATACATACTTCACAAAAATTACAAAATGGTACTGTGCGTAAAAAAATATTGAATTTTAATTAACGTTCAAGATACGCAGCAATAACACTTTCTCTGACTTTTATTCACTCCATGGGAATTCATGAGCTTTTTCTATTGTAATAATCGGACACATTACATGTATGTTTTGTGGTAAGGTAGGTTCATAGTTATTGGACATATCTACATTTTCTTCGTGCAACAACTTCAGTTTATCGTCCACGACGCACAGCAGCTCCTCATCTCGACAGGTAACTACATGCTTTGGTCGGACCCTAACCACAAGAGCTGGCAGAGTCGCATGTAGCACTGACCTGTTTTTCTGTAGCTTTACACACGAAGCAAAGTAGATGCGGCATGTTTTGCAGCACCTGTTTTTAATGGTTTCATCATTTGCCATTAGAGATGGGCAATAGTAACCATACGGCATGTGAGAAAAACCTGCACTCAATACGTAGCGAAGCAAGTACCGAATTTTCCGTGTAGACTTACGTACATATACTCATGCTATCATTTACATTTGGTTAGAATCAAACAGTTCCAGTATAATAACAAACAGAAATAAGACAAACGATGCATACAAGTTGTGTATTTCAACTCGGTTGAAGATAAATGTATGAAAACGATGAATTTTTGAGATTACAAAGCTTACATAATATGGTAAAATATTTTGATTGCAATTTGATTTGACGTAAAATCGTTAGACAACAAATATTTAATATGGTCCATGATCATGAAGAAAAATAATTCTATCTATTACGGTAATGCATTTATTGCTTTCTGAGTGAAAAAGTTGACGTGAGAATTTTGTTGACCCCACTTCCCGGTGCATGAGATTTGGTGAGATTTTTTCAGATCCTCCCCTCCTCCTTTTTTTGCTCACGCAATTAATAGACGCCCCAAACTTACTGAAACTGATTGGCAATTGTGGATGTTCTTCGGTGAAATTCTTACATCAAACCTTCACATCCAATAAAAGCAATCTTTTTAGCATATATTTGATCTCATCGTCTTCTTTAATTTTAACTACATCCTTTTTATTTGACACAACGTGACTATTACCATCAGCATCATAGTATACTACAACTTTGACAGTACTATCTGGTAATGTTTTACCCTTTTTTTTACTATGAGTAGCTGAAATACTATCTTCATATTTTAAATCCCATGTCTTCTTAGCTATTCTCATAGAAATATTAAACTCCTCCATAATATCTCGTAATGTCCAACAGTTAGGTAAAATTGTCAGAATGAAGACTCTTAATAGATCATTTTCTAAAAGAGAGACAATTTTTTTTTTTTAGTATATCCATCAATTGCTCCAATTTATCTTCTCTTGATACACAGAGGTTTTTAGCTGACTGAACTCCTTCATCATCTGGTGGTCCAGAGATTCCTTCATCCATCGGAAAATTTTATATGTTTATAATATTTGAATAACTCTCCTTTCTACATCATGAAAAAATTAGAGATTTCTTAGAAATATTAGGATGCTTGGACACAAATGGATTGGAGACTTGTCGCAGCTCTTTTTCCTGATGCCCTCCCTTACCAATAGGTTTACAACATCTGTCTTAATGAAATGCTTTAAAAGACTGTAACATGGCTGATGCTTTAATATTCACCACGCAATGTTCGTTTCAAAATAGTCGTTAAGAAAAAAAAATACTAAATACATTACTAAATATCATCATCTGAAAAAATCATCATTAAGTATGAGATGAATATTAAAAACCTTATTTTGGTTTAAAATCCTTTTATCTCATAAAATGGTTAACATATAATTATTAATTTTACAAATAGGCTAGAAGGTTCTAAAATAGATAAGAAGCGTATCGTACCACACACTTGCATTACAAGCATATGCTGATTTTGGAATTCGGCATGTAAGGACGTTCCATACAGTTAGGAGGGGGGGAACATTTAAGGGGCAAAGGGAAACAGGCAGCGAGTAAAGCATTGGCAACGCTGCACAAAATTGATGTAGATATACCCACAGTTCTACGTGTATTTAAATTATATACATACATTCATTCATACATGCACGATTAAATATCCCTTTGCGGGAAGCGATTTCGAGACTTATGGTCATCTGGCGAGTGAAGCCGGAAGCTCGAGCACCTAGTGACGTTGTCGTGTCGTCTTTTTCAAACGTTTTTAAACTTTTTTTTCGTAGAAAAAATCAGATGATCGTCGCAAAACTTGGTAGACATTAAATTATTAACATTATCTGTGACATATAAAAAAATTGGCATAATTGTTTGGGCTCATTTTCTTAAAACTGAGTTTTTATCAGTGTTCCCATAAGCGACTGTATTAAAATGACTGAACTTTGAAATTCAATATCTCGAAAACAAAGCAGATGAACCTCTTGAAATTTTGACAGGGTAATTGTAACAACAATAAGAATGTACAGTCGAAATTTAAAAAAAATTCATTAGAGGGTTTTATCTCTACCGAACGTCCGTAATAAGATTCTGCTAGCGTGGTGGAAGTTTAGGTACACGGTTGTTAGTGAAAAAAATGGTTTCGTGGTAGATTTCATTAATGGATGTTGGTGTGACCTGATCTATGTAAAAGAAAAACCGCGTGAGGGGTCTCGGGACCCCCGACAAAAGCGAAGCTGCTTTATATGTGTGGCAACGAAACATTATTCGACATTGATGCTTCTAATAAAGGGAGTAAACACACTCACATACGTGCCAAAGGACACACACACACGTGGACACACTAGTACGAGTAGTGCCCCCAGTGTTTGGTGCGTCTGCTCTACCGATTCGGGCAGTGTGAGCCCCCGCATCGAGACAGCACCAAGCGCTGGGCGATCAGCTGTCTCACATTAAGAGAGTATAGCTACACTGTATATAGCCTTAATACGGCATTGTCGATCGTCTACACTAAGCAGCAGTATTGTCAAGTAAATCATATATTTTGAAAGATTTGTGAATAGAAGGGACTAATCGATGGAAAAGTTCCCGCTGCACACGCTGGTA
>JAPYYV010005496.1:0-24216 GCA_030522625.1 Copidosoma aretas | reverse complement strand
TTTTGACGAGTATCGAAGTCTCGCGAAATCTCGAATATTGTATCGAATATCGCATTTTTAGCGAACGCGGCGATCACAAAGGCGCGCTCATTTAAACTAGTCCTCTCTTAAAAGAGATATGACTTACCGGGCGCAGTCATGTTGGATTAGAGCGCAGCCATATTAAGAACACGTTTACAAGTACATGTGATTGTCTGTTAAGGTGGTTCATGCGTGAAGATATTGTCGTCAGAATGAAATGAAATTTTGTGAAATTTTTTATTGGGTTACCATACACTTTCATTTAAAATTTCAGTCAAATCGCGCGCATAAAACTCGAGAAAAAGCTTTTTTAAAAATGCTGTCTTAATATAGGCTGTTATGGAGAGGAGTAAACTTTCTACGTTCTTTACGGGAAATAAATAATTTTGCCCGTCAGAAACGAATAAAAAACTGATACAATGAAGCTCGTGAAATTCCGAAGAGATTGGTACATCGGAAAACGTGAATGACCGTCTAATTCAAAAGATATTGATGAAAATGCAATCGAACATTTGCACTTCCTATGTTAAAGGAATAGAATAGCATTGTCTGCAGAAATTTTGAGGTTAAATGCAATTTAAAAAAATTGTTTCAAGCAAATTTTGTACGAAACATTATGATCAGAAATTTGACAGTAGTGCTTTATTTTATTCAATGCAATGATATTTTATAAGGAGATTTAAAATGTCTACTTTCAAGAAGTAATCTACTTGATCGCCAAAATAATGATGCATCCTAACAAAGTGCATGTAATCTTGGTTTAATTCGATATTTTTTGGATAAAACTAATTTTGAAAAAATATTTACTAGTGAGGTAGATGGAATTTTAATGGTCTCATTTTGTTTAGTACGTACCATATTAAATTGAAAAGAATCAATATCAAAGTTCGATTTCTAAATTGGTGTATACTTGTTACGTTTTGCTAACAATAAAATAGCCGAGAGGAAAACAACACTTGTCCGTATAAATAGTAAATAACCCAACGATTCTTTTTCCTCTTCGCAGGCATGTCCCCGAGCCAGAACGGTCTACACCTGAGCCAGCACTACCAGCAGCAACAGCAGCAGCAGCAACAACAACAACAACATTGCCAGTCGTCGTTATCGACGACACCGTCGCAGCGCTGCAGCAGCAGTCTGTCGGGCCCAATGATGACGCACCCTTACCATCACCACCAACAATCGCCTATCGGCGGCGTAACGACGGCGCCGGCCGGCGTAACCGGCATTCATCCTCAGCACCATCAGTTCGGTTTCGGAGAGTCCCAGAGATAAGAACTACTACCATACCGTATCTTGGAATTCCTCACGACAAACTGCAACTACAACATCAACAACAACAGACGGATATAATATAAATATACGATCATTCATTCATCCATTCGTACTCATGTGCACGATCATATGCCAGTCAGTCACGCATAATAAACGCATATTAACCTTGAGACACAAACGCGTATGCGCGAAGAATACATACATTATACATTTATACGTATACATACATACTACAAACATAGTGGTCGAGATAGTGTTGACGCATCAGCAGCAGAAGCCGGTAGTTCGGTGCTCATTTATGAATTGATGATTGTTACTATTACTTATATGTACCATAGCATAGCGCGCGGTTTATTATTATTTCATGAAACCAATCTGGCAGGAAAACCTGCTGACATGGACTCTTAAGCAGAGAATATGTTTTTACGTAAGCATAACACGAAATGATGAGAAATCAGAAGAACGACACATACATACACACACGCGTGCGAACGATTCACCGACCGCATGTTATCTGCGTTCGATAGTATAGTATATAACAAATGTAATGATGTAAAGAGATGAGTGACGGAAAGTGCATGTGTTCGTGACGTGTGCTGCGACTGTAATTTTATTTTTTGATTGCGTTGAACATTATTTGAGAGAAAGAGAGAGAGAGAGAGTTCCTGAGCTTTGACTATTAGTTCATTGATAATAACTAACGATACACGCACTCGAGCGTCATCGGACAATGTAATATGTACAAAGATACATTATACGTGCATATAATACCGTCATAGACACACAAAACATATCGCCTCGGGTATGAATGTAAAATTACGTCGAGTGTATTGATCGGCGATTGATGGAAGATAAATATATACATAGTAAGTAGCGTCCTGTTCCTTGAATTTCTAGATTGAGTTTGGATGATGACGAAAGATGAAGTCGTTTAATTATTGAATCCGGTGTTTCTTTATTCTCGTCGGTACAACACCATTAGAGAAGCTCTGTCGGTGTCTTTCATTTATATTAAATGGAAATCGATGTTTAACGCTGTGTGGAGAGAAATATACTGATAGTTTACATCTCTCACCTAACGATCTAACTGATGAGTTGATAATCATCGAGGCTGTCGTTCGATTATATTACTGGACGTGATGTCGATCCTCAATCTTCCTGATCTACGTGAATCATTTCACGATATGTATTATAAAAAATAATAATCACTAGCGTACTGTACTCCCATGATACTACTTACTGACCTAAAGATCGTTGTTTTTTATCGAAGAAATAAAAAAACGTTGAATGAGATGTTATATATTGTCTATTGTGCAATAATTAATCGACTTTCTCGTTGTTGAATAGCACTGTTTCGAGTGTTTATTAATATTAATGATGATAATGATAGTGTTGTTGGTGAAAATATAATTTTTCTGATCTCTTTTTGTTATGGAACTGCACGTTTTAAGAATACTGCAACTATGAAACTATATATACATATAGATGATCCGAAACAGAGCGTCGCTTTTTTTTAATTCAGGGGACTGGACGGCGCTTTTATAATGAACGGAAACAAAAGTGACTCCTTGTCAGAGCGAAGAATCCTGACACCGCGTGAAGCAAACACGAACGAGCTGTATACGTATACGTGTACGTCGATAATAAAAATAAAGACAAAACTGTCTCTCAGCAGAAAGCTGAGCCAAAAAAGAATTAAGAGCTATAACGAGGGTTATGTGATATGGGTGGTTTTTACAATTTTTTTGTTTTGTTTTTTTTTCCAAGTAAGCGCCAATTTTCTTGGACGTTTCGAAGCGTATGATTAATGATTGTTGCGCACGGATTTTTGGAAAGTTTCTGAGGTGCGTGATTATTTTCAGCTGGGCTGAATCAAACATGAAATTTTAGAGAAAAAAGGCACCTTTCGAATTCTTATCTTCGAGTAAAAATGATTTTTGTAGGTTATCCGGGTTGTTTCCCTGAAAAACGTTCTTTTGCCAAAAGGTGTTGGCGATCATTCCGGAAGAAGTAAAATCACATCGTCATTCACGCTTCGAAGATAATGCCAAGGGAAGGGAGCTCAGACGCGAGCTCGAGCCAGGAATGAAGTTGGACCTTCAAGCTCTTGTAAATGTGCACACGGCATAGCTCTCGAGACTCACAACATGATGTACCTAAAAAACAAAATAACGTGGGAAATTGAACTTTAAAAAAAAAAATTTTTTTTCGTTTAATTCCAATCTGGATTGGCAGTAGTTTTGTTGAACAAAAGTGATTTCTATTTGAAAAATCGTCGACGATCGATATTTTTTCTTAGAATTATAATTCATAAAAGCGTTCGTTGAAAGTGATTTATTAAGCGTAGTACAAACTTTTAAAACATATATAATTAACAAAACAAGGTGTTAACTATGAAAGTTTTCGTGACACACGTTGTCTTTTCAAGTTCTCATCGCTAATGATTGTAGATCTATTATTATGAAAACAAAGAAAAAAAAAGAAAACGTATCTTTGTAAATAGAGGAAAAATGTATCGTTAAAAGAAAATATGTTAAGATGTAAGGTATAATAATAATAATAAAGCTCCATGTGTATAATCTATGTGTATAAAACAAAATCTTTGCTGTAAAAGTAAACGTTTAAAGTAAATATTACCGATTAAAGTTATATACCTTCTATAAATAAAAGTACAATTCTTTATCACCCTATTGAAATTAAAGATGTGAAGCGGTTTGAAGCACGACGAAAAGTAAATAAACGACACTCAGTGGTACACTACTGTACGATAGATATTTTATCGTACGTTCGCATATGTATTGCGGATGAGAAATACAAAGGTGATGCATTTATTTTTTCATAATTTTTATACATGTATAAAAAAAAATAAAAAACCAATCAATACAAGTACGAGCACACTTTAGGGAAAAGTTTATCTTAACATTAACCTCATAGCAACACGGTTTCTTTCAACTTTAATAATAATCATAATACGTATTGATGAAAAATGCAATGAAAAAATTTATTTTCATACATACGAATAAATAAGCAAATAATCGTATCGAAAAACGATTAAATAGAATGTTAATATCCTTAATTAAGATTAATGAAAACACTTTAACGAATCAATCAATGTATATATTTATATCATACTGTTAGACATAAAAATAAATAGACGAACATTAGCATGGGTTTTCCAAACAATGAACAAGATGTATTGATCAACTGTCTTCTAAAAAATCAAAGCTCTTCAAATTCGCACGCTTCGATAATTGAGATCTGTATAAATGTATGTACCGATCTATATACTTACCCATAGATAAGTATACATAATTTCTAACGTATCTGTATGTACATAGACCTACATGTACACATGCACCGCGAATCGATCGAAACCATTTATTTCCGACGATTCATGATGTGCGCAAGGCTTTTCTCGAAATAAACAATACTCACGAGCTCCAGCTGCTCTTTTCTCTGATAAACGTACATATCCGAAATAGAGACCTTACTTTTTAATTTTTCCATTGCAATTTTATTATTCGGCTGAGAAAGAAGGAAATATATTATTTCAAAACTAAAATTGGAAAAACAGCTAGATGTAACTTCCATGTACTATCCCCATGAGACTGATAAGCACTCACACCCCAAGTAACACGCGCTCGCAAAAAATTTTGAACCCGACAGACAAGCATATCCCTAGCAAGGAGAAAGAAACAGTGCGAGGATTTTTATTCTTCCTCTTCGAGCTCGACCCTGACCCTCAAGATCCGGCGAGTATATATAGGAGATGTTCCACTGCACGTGGGAGTCTTTACCTTCGTTCTGAAGTTTCTCGCTTCAACTTCCTCGATCAATGAGCGAAAAAGAGATTATGAGTCCTTGATTTATTCGCGTTTGCATTTTTTTGCTTATTGACTCGCAAATTTGTAATAGATATCAAACAGCCTTCAGCGCAAACTTTCGAGAGACTCGTCGTTTGTTCCGTTCGTCGATCGAAAACATCTGATACGAGTAAGCGAAAACGCTGACTTTTGTTAAAATTCAAGAGTAGAGGTGACGAATAAGACCTTTTCACGGGTGTCGACAAATTTTTTTTTTTTTTTTTTTATAATTCTCCGTGGATTTGTTGATTGTTTTATTTTCACTGATAACTTCGTGGTGTGTATCGACGCCTCGAACGAAGAGCAAAAACTTAAAATATAGTTTTTTAATGAAATAAAAAACAAGAAAAATTTTGATACAATTTTTTTCCAAACAAAGATATGGAGTAAAAATATAAAGTAGGAACATGTATACCTTCAAAAACTATTCATATTTTTAATTCTATCAGTACTAATGAAAAACTATTTATATTCTACTAGAAATTGAAAGAACTATATCTTCCGTCGTAGAAAATAAAAAAACGCACTACGTGAGGAAACGAAAAACAATGTTTTTCTTCTGAATATAAAAACAAGATGTTCTTTGTTCCAGGCATTGATGTACACCTGAACAGTTGCAAGCATAGTTTTTTCGGGGGGGAATTTGCGTGTGGTACGTACAAAATTTACAGAGAGTATAAATATGTATGTACAATAAAAATCGCGAGAGAGGAAGTTTATACACTTGACAGTAGGTTAATCAATCTTATAAGTAATGTTTGTAGATATTTTTAAGCTATCGGCGCTTCAGTTTCCATATCTTTTATTTTTGCAGTCTCCATAATTTGTCATATTATTGTCGGTTTTACAAGTACATACATTATTTAAAATTTATGTATAGGGCACTACCGTGAAAAATTCATCACACCGTACGTGCAATTTGCGTTGAATCCCGTTTTTATACATAATTTGTGCGTTCATATGTATACAATGATAAGTACATGATTCATTTCTTCATGCGTCGAAGAAATGTACTATTACTAACGTTATTTTTACATTTTCGCGATGACAAGTACGTGTGCGGATTATACGCTGTAAGAGGGTGTGTGCATGTAGATTATAAGCAGCTCGAAAATAGCCAATAGCAAAGGCTTGTTTGACTCTACATATTATACATATACAGGGTGTATTAATTATGTAATAGTGGCGAGATGAAGTTATATACGTCGAAAGTGTGACTGTGAATACAAAAATGTAATGTATAGGTATGTAAACAGAAAGATAATGGATGTGCGCGGAGAGTTTCTTCATTTTTTTTTGCTTTTCTTGCCGATCGAGAACGAAACGAACCTTTATTACATGTACACATGTGAGGGATTATGTACGCCTGATTTTTCTGCGTTTCGATTTTTACTGATTGTATATTTTTTGAAGAATGAGTTTAGACAGAAAAAAAAAAAATTATATCCTGTAGATGAGAGAAGTAAGGAAAAGGAACAATGATGTGTAATATTCGGAAGTATCCAAGCTTGCGTTTTTTTCCTCCGTCTTTCGTTCGTTCTTCAATAACTAATGTATGTAAATAATATTTAGATAATAGTAGACAGAGCAGCAGTTGTATAATGATAAGAGTGTGTAAGGAAGACTAATAATGATGGGAAGACAAATTTTAAGAAACAGAGCGACACGTGTTTTTTCCCTCTAAAATCTATATCTATAGACATATATGTGTAAGATACAATAAACACGCTTTCAATATACGTATATATTATAAATACCTACATAAGTTGAGCGAATTTCATTTCGGTTCCTTTGCGCGTCTATATGTATAAAAAATATAATTATGATTAATGCGTTACTAGAGATAAAAATTATGATTATTTCTATTATAATTGTTAATTTTGGTTATTGACGAAAAAAATAATGTTTTCATTGTGTACATAATTATTATTACGAAAAAAATCATTTATCTGAAAAATAAAATAATTAAAAATTATCCTTTTCATAGATGATTTGTTATCTTATCTGTCCTTTATCATTTATCTGATTTCCTCACAAAAAACAAAATTTCTTCGTAAATTACAGTTAGTTATAATTAAAACAATAGAAGTTTAGATTTTCTGTTTAATACTTAGTTTTACATTGACGAAAAAAAAAAAACGCTAAAACATGTATATCTTGGTATGAATTTATTTTTTGTACATATTATGTATACATATTTACATTTGAAATCTATAACAATCTATGTAAAAGCGAAGTGGCAACTTCGTGTGGTCTTATTTGAACGGTAAAACATCGCAAGACGATGTAAAAACAATGGAAGAAGCTCGATTATTCACTAAAAAATTGTTTAAATCCTCATACTACGTACCAATTTTTTATTGCTCGACGTTTTTGGTAAAAAAGCTGTGATTATGATTTTTTTATTTATTGCTCAGATTTTATAAAAACTATGCACATACAATTTTAGTGCTAATTTGTTCATGATGTTAAAGCTATATAATAGGTACAGGCTTAAATTACTAAAAGCACTTGTTCAAGGTTTATTTTTGCTTTCATAATGATTATCCTTTCAACGACAAGAACAGTCGGTGCACCAACCGATCAGTAATTTGTTTTCTATTTTATGTTGATTGGTGTGTGGGTCATTCTTTTACAAACCGAAAATCTTTCTGATCGACACATTTTTGATTCGGCTGAAATTTTTTTACGAGATGACGAGATCTGTATCGAAAAAAAAGATACTTGTTGGAGAATTTTTTTTTTTAAGTAGGAGTAGATTAAAATTTCGAGAATTTCGTGATTTTTAGCTTGAAGACTTGTATTTGAAAATTCATAAACGAATAAAATGTCACAATCTATTCCCAACCATTGCCTTCACCTCGTAGAGGGTTTATAGTAAACCACTGTATTCTGCAATTCTGCATCCGATTTTCCTATGTAAAAAACGTATTTTCAATCAAAGGAAAAATTATTTTTTTTGGAACCAGCGCGGACCCTTGTATCTGCGCGCGGGTTCCATTGCACGCCTCATTTTATTACCCCATATCGATTTTCCCAGTAATATTCATGATTATGCTGTATTTTTTATATTTTTAATCAAACAATATTTTTTAGCAAAACAAAAAATTGAAAAGAAAAAGAAAAAAAAAGAAGGTATTTACGCAACAAGTTCGGCGGTAAGCTTCCGAGGTGGGTATGGGTAATATCGCTTACTTACTAGGGGCCGTGCATAATTCACGTAAACACTTTTGAGGGGAAGGGGGGTTATATTTTATTTGTTTGTTATTGATTACGAAGGCGGGGGGGGGGGAGGAGTATTCGAATAATTTTACGTAATAAAGCACTACATTTAAATTAAATAATTGTATCTTTCCCGCCTTTCATACTTTCTCATGGTTTCATCGCAAGAAATCAATTGACACCCAGCAAGTATTTTTCACATATTTTTTTCTAAATTTTTTTTTAATCAAGATTTTTGCTTCCTCATAGAGGAAGCTTTGATCAGTAAAACAAAAACTTTGTGGAAATACGTTAGAAATGTCTTAGACAGTGTCTAAAGTGAAAAAATACCATTTTTAGTAAAAGTCAGTCTGTGTGTGTGTGTAAGTGTATGTAATCAGTCATATCTCAGAAATCTTACGACTGATTTTAATGATCCAGGGCTTAAAATGTTTGGTTTTATACCTTCATAGCAGCTCAAAAAAAAATTCAAGTTTCATACCTTATTAATGTTGTTATAAAGATTTTTCATGTCCAAAACACGATTTTTGGCTACTTTAAGGGTAAACAAATTTTAATTTGATTTCTTCAATAGTTGTAACTCATAAACCATTAATACAGCTTCATTTTGAATTAAAAATTTTTTTTACGATGTGTCGTTTTTTTTTTATTAAAGAAAATCTACAATTTTATTTGTTAAATCAGTCATATCTCAGAAACCCTCCGAGTGATTTCGATAACACAGGGCTCAAAATGTTTCTTTTTATATCTTTATGTCGGTTCACAAAATAATTTGACGTTTCATACTCTATCAAGGTTGTTATAACGATTTTTTTGCTAAAAAAATAGTTTTTGCTGTTTTTGGAGTGAAAAATTTTTTATTTTGATTTCGTAAATAGTTATGTTCTATGGATAATTAAATAGCTTTATATGATTCAATATTATTTTAGCTACAAGAAAGTTATATTACGTATATCAATTTTAGTAATAAGTTATAATTGTTCGTACGATTGTTTTTAATTCAAAAAAATTTCAACAATATTTTTTTTACCATTCGGGACAAATTATAATCTTATTCTAAAAATAATTCCACTTCATAGAGCATAAAAATAGCTTCTTTTAACACTCTAAATCATTGTAATATTTTTTTTTATTTTTTTTTAGTGAAATAATTGCAGAAGAATGTTGTTCAGGAAGCTTTGTACAAATTTATTGGCAGCGGTTTTTTACATTCACCACGTATTATGTTTACTATAAAGGGTGGGTGGGGGGGTTTCAAAATATTACTACAGTTTACGTGGGAGGGGGGCGGGGGGGTCAAAATGAAGAAAAAAAGTGTTTACGTAAATTGATGAAATCGTAAGGTTCAAATACTGGGACAATCACTGTAACTATTGCAGTGATTGCAGAATTATTCAACAAATAACTTTAAAATTACGGTAAGAACATTTTTCTAAAACGATTAGTCATAAGTTTTCGATGACACAAGCACTCTGTTCATCTTTGCACTGGGAATCGAACTCTCCCTCGGATACACGATCGAAATTCAACGGCCGCATGTCCGGAGTTATTTTCTTTTATCCGTCGCCACCTGAACGCGATTATACCATCAAAAGGAGACGTTGCACAAGAAAGTTTTTCTACTACTAAGGACCGAACTCACAAAGTTAAAATTTTAACTATTAAAAGACATTGGTCATACAAAAAATTCAGCTACATTTTCCTACAGCTACTCACCACAATATGATAACTGTTGCAAGAAATATTGCTAAAGACGATTTAAATTCCAAAAGCCATCCATTTTTAGAAGCAGATGATATTAATTAATACAATATAATTAACTTTTATCAATCTTTTATGAATACACGCCATAAATGCCAGGCCAAAAAGATTACATCTCTGTGAAAGTGAATGGGTATAGAATACAGATGCAGAAAAACAAATTTTTAATGATTTGAAAGAATCGTGAAAACAATTTAAAACAATTATCCAACAATAAAGTGTAGTTTTTCAAAGTTTGCAAGTTTGCAACGGAAACATTGTATATTGGCAGAAGCCAGTGGCAACCATTCAGTTTGTGTCCGTCTGATACACGGAAATGTAAGATTATTAATAGATGGAGCGAATGTAAAAACAACTGGTGCACAGCAACCAATAAAACATTATCATGAATGTTTAGATCGTATGATGTGTTGATGTGTGATGTACAATCCTCTAATTGTTTTATGGGATTGTGTGATGAGTGCCCTTGGTTTAATAAATATTATTGAGAAATTGGAACGAAATTTTGAAGAAATATTTATCGACGATGTGAGGTACAAACAGTGGGTGACAACATAAAGAACTTCATGACAACCCTTAATATCTACTGTGGATAAGTTTTTATAACTTTAAGGTACAATGGCTTGGATAAATTATTGCTACATTATTTTTTAGTAAAGAAACAAACAAAATTTTTGAATGCTGAAAAGAAATTTAATGAAAAATGAATGAATTGTTATTTGGGATTTTAGTGAAAATTATGAATTTATCTTACAAAAACCTAAATAAGGTATAAACTGGAAAAATGATCGAGTAACAATACATCTATTTAAAATATACTATAAAGATGATGAAGATGAATTGAAAGTCAAGAGTTTTGTTTCCATTTCTAAATATTTACCGAGATGTTTATGTAATAATTCAATTTCTGTTCATCTCTTTCAAAGACACCTAATAGTTAAATTTATGAAAACAAATTTAAAAGGTGTCAATAAAATAATATATTTTTGTTAAGCCGACTTGCTGTTAGAGCTAGTCTTAAAAGTATTGATCATCCTATTCGCACACCCAAAAAATAATTTACTTTGGCGACAGAAGCTCTAATACGTGTCGGTATTCGACAAATGATCAGTATGAAGAAGAAAAACATCAGCACGTTTTCAAATGCTATAACGATAAAAGGCACCTTACAGTATCATTTATGACTCCAATCTCTCTCCAGAAATTCGAAGCTAAGAAATTTTCATCGAATGATAATAAAATAAAAAATATCAGGTATTGATATTCAATATTATACATGCGATATGTTGGTGGTGTGAATAAATAAATAAATTAAAAAATAACCATAATATTATATAATTAAGAATAAGGTACTTATCAACTTTTAACAAATAACGTGTTTGAGAACAATGTTTTTAAAATCTTAATAAGTTTGTTTTATTATTAGCTAAAATTTTATTTTTTTCAATTTTTTACGAAGTCTTATTCACCAATACATAATATTATTTGATTAAAAAAATGAAAAATATAGAATAATCATTAATATTACTGAGAAAAAAGATATGGGATAAGAAAATGAAGCGTGCAACGGAACACCCCTGCGCCGATGCGACATGTTGCGCTGGGTGACATAATTTATTTGTAGCAGTAAAAATGTCTCCATTGATAAAAAATACGATGTTTATACTGAAAAACTCGCTACGAGGGGGGACAATAATTAAAAATTAATCTCAACATTTTATTCGTTTGTAACAATAATAATTAGTTGATAATTTTTTTTTGCTGAAATTTGTTTTAGAATATTTATCTTTTTTTCTTTAAAAATAAAAAAAAACAAAATTTCTACCTTTAATAGAGACAGAGTTATGAGTTTTTAAAAATAAGTCTTCAAGCCAAAAATCACGAAATTCTCGAAATTTGTAATCCTAGAACACGTACATTTTTTTTTCTCGTGTGTAAAACTAGTAAAAAATATTTCAACCAAATCAAAAATGTGTCGGTCAATTTTTGTCCAAATCTGTCTGGTTTGTAAAAGAATGACCCATGCATTAAAACTACAAAATATATAATAGTAATGTGAACTTTTTTGAAGCTATTGACTCAAAACTATACAGTATCAAGCTAATAGAATAAATGCTTTGCAATTATCATTTCATATTTTACATTTACTAAAAACTATCGTGTTCATTAACTTAATAAAAATAGCAAAAATACGAGTCAATAATAAATATAACAATAACGGAATAATGATTAAAAAATCACAGACCTGTAGCTTGAAATAGGAAGCCTTTGAGTGTTCTTGTTGATACCACCTAGGCCACGCAATACAATCAACAATTAAAATTTTAACTTTGAAAATGACCTTTTCTCTTCTTCTCAAAATTCGTCGCGAATGGATAGTACCGACTGTGATCCGTCCTACGAAGTAGAGATGACACCACGATTGAGACCCGTCCATCTGTCAGGTACTGGCAGGAAATACTTGTGCATCGCTGCAATAAAACGTACGCGATACTCCACGGGTGACACGATGGTCGGTAATTTCCCCTGACCACCAAGAATCCCGGATTTTTTCACGAAAGTTTCCAGTCTCTTGTCCCAGGTGAAGGTTCGCAGGTAGTCTGTAACAAAGTTATTCGGTGATCAATCAACGGCAAAAATCTCCAATAACAAAAACAACAAATTGTTTACCAATTATGCCCAACACCAGTTCGTCCGAGTTCGGCTCAAGGCCCACAAGCAGTGAGTAGTCCATCACACAGTTGTCTGCCAAAAATTTGGTGTCCTCCTCGATAGCCTTGGTAAGAACGGCTTTGGCGTGCGGCCTTACGTACAACGGGGAATCACAACTCACTGAAAAAAAAAAACGCACAAAAAAAAAACCCAGATAAACCGTGTCCTTGTAGTGAAGCTCGCTCGAAAACAACTCGATTGGAAAAACAATCATGGTTATCGTTTCCACGAACTTACTGTTCAGCAAATTCTCATCCAGCAAAACGAGTTCGCCCTCCTGATCGATCTCGTCTGGATTGACGTGCCTGTTCCTCACCGAGCCCTTCAGATCGAATTTCCCGGTGATGGTCCGGTTGTAGAACAAATTCTCCATCACGAGCACGCTCGTCCGCAGCGCGTTCCCAGTCGCGTTGTTCTTAAACGAAACCCGGTAGATCCCGACGATCTTCCCCAGAAGCGTCGGCTGCTTCGTCTGCTGACACTTCTCCATGTACGCGAAGTAGTTGGGCGCGAAGTCGAGGAAAATCTGCAGGTCAACGCGCGTCATCTCTTTCAAGACGAACCTGTCATCTAAAACATTATTCATTCATTAGTATTACGGGCTTGCTAGCCTCCAGTTACGTGATAAGCAAAACGAAGGGGAAACAATATCAACGCACAGATGAGTGAGAAACAAGAATGTGGAATGACATGATACATCTTAGGTGATAAAGCGGAATAATAGAATACAGCGAGATCACAGGATATGGAAATGAGGTTCTGCTGTGATATCCGACAGTCGGTGACAATTCAACAATAATGATCAGAAAAACATGTGGGTACGAAATCATCTATATTGCGAATTTGTCGGCATCGGGAAGGCTTTGGCAGAGTAACAAAGTACACGGCACCTCGCGTCTTGCTGAACGCGCTGCCGCTCTTGCCCCCGCGAGCTGCCCACAGTATGCTCCGGCTGAGGCTCCTGGTGTAGCCGTCCTCGCCGCAGGGCAGCACGCACTCCCTCAGCGCGGCGAACTGCGCGGCGAAGTATATCCTGCAGTAGAAGTTGCTGGTCGAGTCCGTGAACTGCACCTCGATGTAGTTCTGCTGCTGCTGCTGCTGCTTCGGGGCTTTCCGCTCGTCCTCTGTCTCCAGACTGCCGGACGCCGCTGCAGCGGACCCCTCGGCTGGGGGGATCAGTTTCTCGGGCTCGACCGGGCTGGACTGGAGGAAACGATTTCGTGACTAGAGTTTCGTTTTTTATTTTCCCACAAGCCAGACAGGCGACTAACCAGCGCATTGGGGTTCGGGCTGTTGCCGAGGAACGACAGTACCGAGGGCCGCTTGGGCTCGGCGGACTGGCCGGCCTCGGCGGTGCTCTCCTTCGTGTCCTGGAGCTTGCGCCGGTTCAGCGGGCTCGGGTTCATCTCCGGGATCTTGATCGCGCGCAACTGTTCCTGCAGCGCGTGCTTGTAGTCGTGCGAGTCGAGGGCGTGGGATATTATGGACGACGGCTCCTTCTCGTGGACGACTATGGGCACCACCGATCTACCAAACGCGCCATAAATAGTAATTGAAACGATTTGCTCGATCATCCTCGCACCAAAATCCACGTAAAAGCTACGGGAATAGCCTACCCCAGGGGTAACAAGTGGTGCTCCGTAGAGTCGAACGGATCGTCGATGACGTTGTTGGATACCGTGGAAGTGAGCAGCTGCGACAGGATGGTTTTCTTCTTCTTCTTCCTGTCCGGCGCGTCCTCCGTTGTTGCTGCTGCTGCTGGTATCGCGGCATCGGAATACGTCCTCTGATGCGTCTTTGACGAACCTTCGGACGGACAAGGAGTAAGACACCATCACGTACGTGCAGAATAGTTCTTCATCGTACGCACCTTGGATCACCGCGGCGTCCTCCAGATTGGTATTGGTCTGCAGAGGCTCCGGCTGGCACTCCGTGTCCGAATTTTCGACGAGTTCAGGCGCCACCTGGCTCTCGGCAGCCTGCAGAGCCGCGATCGCCTCGACGGCGTTATAGTCCGCCGACGCTGGGCTCAGGTCCTCGAGCTGCGACTCCGAGGCCGTGTCCTCGGTTATATAATCATCGGCCTCTATGGGAATGCCGACTATCGTCGTCGTCGTCGTCGTCGTCGTCGTCGTCGTCGTCGTCGTTGCTGCCGTGGTTGTCGTTGTTCCAGAGCTTGTTGTCGTTGACGCTGTCGTGGGTACCGGCTTGTTGCGGCCCTGTTTCTCGTCTCTCTTCTTGGCCATCGCCTCGGCCAGCTTGGCGTTCCAGTTGAACACGGAGTCGGATATCAGGCGCTGCACGATCACGATGTTGTCCTCGATCCGGTACATCAGGCTCTGCACGTGCTTCTCCGAGTGTTTCCCTGGAAAACCATGGGCATATCGTTGATTTTTTAAATAACCATTTTTGTGTGATTTTTTTTTTTTAACAACCCCATAACCGCCAGAAACCCAATGCCCACACACAATATTACCAAAAAAAAAAAAGCAAAGGAAAATTAAAAAAAAAAAAAAAAAAAAAAAAAAATTCAGAAATACTTGATTTCGAATAAAGTTATGGTTCTCCGTTGTAAAAATACACCGCACATTTCTGCCGGTAGAAAAACAAAAAAAAGGTCGTCGAGCACAACGATGTTCTTTCCCGACTCTTGACAGCGCCCAAAATCCTCACCTACCCTGCGACTTCTTGTTCTCCAGCGTGGGCGAGGTCAGCTTGAGCTGCAGCTCCTCCATCTTGGTCTTGAAGTACTGCTGGTCCTTGGCCAGCTGGGCCTTCATCGCGCCCGCCAGCGCCTCGTCCACCTGCAGGCCGCCGAGCTTCTCCTTGACGCTCGAGAAGACCTCGTCGCCCTTGAGGGCCAGACCCCTGATGTCGTCGACGACGCCGGCGTAGATCCGCGGATCGTAGGTGATCTCGATTAGGGGCGGCGGCAGGGATATCTCCCACTGCGACACCCTGCTGTAGCGCATCACGGCGAGCATGTCGCGCCTGCAAAAGTACTGGTGGTGGTCGTGGTGCAGGGAGTGCTGGCAGGTGTCGGTGCCGCGGCGGGCGTACACGCTACCGTGGAAGCGGAGCTCGAGGTACTTGGCGAAGGACAGGGACCAGGTGTCGTCGGAGATCGGGACGACGGGCGAGACGCTCTTGCACCTGCGGCACTTGCTCCACATGAAGATCTGCTTCGAGCTCTCTTGGCCTGCCAATTGCGGTAGTGAGGGAGGAAAAGATCGTTAGTGCTCGTATCAGATTCTTCATCCATGCTTATCCAATGCGTTGCATTGCTGTTGACGAATTCTATCTTGTCGATAACTCTCGAGTTTTCTTTTTTTTTTTTTTTTTTCACCAAATCACACCCGTGAATAAATAAGCATAACGCTCCGCGGGTATTGGATTTCAATCGCAAACATGCACCAACCGGGATTGACGAACGGATTGTCGCTCATCTGGCAGAGGCTTATGTGGACGCAGCCGCCGTCGTGGACGAAGCGCCGCACGTGCTGGTCGACCAGGGCCTTGCAGTCCTGGGCCGGGCACTTGTACTCCGTGGTCAGGCAGTAGCGCTCCAGGAAGCGGCCGAGCGCTATGTCGTTGCGCCCGTACAGGTCCATGTTCACCACCCACGGGTTCACGCAGAAGGCCGGGGCGCTGTTACTGCATTGATTATTTTTCATTTCACATCGATGGACGTTGTGCATCATCCGCGCAGCAGTAGTAATACTGCAAGGAGCGGTATAATAAGCGTTGCGCAAAAAAAAACTCGGTAGACTCACGTCGTGGTGCTGCACAAGAAACTGCAGAACAAGACCGACAGTCTCTGGTGGCTGGCCGGGTCGAGGCAGTCGGGCCACTGCTGCGGGTGCTCGACGGGCTCGCTCTGTTCCGAGGACCGGCGCTTGTCGCCGGACATCATCGGTGCTCGGGCTTCGCGGTCGAGGCGACAGCCGCCGGCGCGGTAGAGGGCCATCAGGGTCTGCACCTCCCGGCTGTCGGCGCCGCTCGTCAGCTTGGCCTCGATGAACTCGTGGGCCGGCTTGAACTTGATCCTCCTCAGCGAGCTCTCGAACTGCGAACTTTCGGTCGCGCCGCCGCCACCGCCGCCGCTCGGTTTCGTCCCTGTAACAAGTGGAGATATGAGCCAGGGTGACGAATGGTGAGCAACAAACAATTAGTGCACGCCAACGATTTGCCGCAAAATTGTTGGGAAAATCTTGAAATTGAAAAAAAAACAAAAAAAATCGCTGGCCTAACTTTTCGGGAAAGCGCTCGCGAATCGCGAAGCACTTTGTTCGGAATTCAGCGACGCTTTGGTCCCGCGCACCGTGGCGTCGCGGTCTCCGCGTCATACGCACCCTCCAGCGTGGTGGACAGCAGGGCCGAGTAGTACAGTTCCTTGGGAAAGAAGCTCCTGAGTACGCAGTGCCTGCCGGGCTCGGTCTCGAGGTACGGTATCGAGAAGTTGAGGTACGGCGAGACGCTCAGTATGGTGCCCTCGAGCGCCTTCTTGAACTTGTTCAGCAGAGGCAGATCGGCCACGCTCAGGCACTGGCCGTTCGGGCTCAGCTCGTCGAACACCTCGTCCTCGTCCTCGTTCATGTACTGGTGCAGCGGGTCGCTCCTGTCGCTCACCGACTCGCCGTGCGCGGAGCGCCGCTCCTGCTCCGGTGCTTCCTTGGCCATCGACGGCTTCTCCGCGCGCTCCTCGCAACTCGAGCCTCTGAACAGGTCGAGCGTGCTGTCGTGCTCGCTCGCTTCGGCGCTCGCGGGTAGGACCGTCTGTGTGGGTTTTATAGTTTTATCAATCGTAATAATTCAACGGCGTGAGCTGTTATTCGGAAACCCACCTTTTCGATGCCCTTCGACTCCTCCGGAGGAGACTTGGGTTTGCTCTTGAACAGCTTCAGAGTGTCGTAAGAACTCGTGGTGTTCATGAGCAGGGCGGAGACTTGATCAAAGCCGTCGTCCTTGCCGGCGATCTCTCTGCCCTTGTCCCGGTCGACGCTACCCCTCTGTGTGCTGTAGTGCATTGATTCTTGACTTTCGAAAATTCGACTGCCGTTCGAATTCATCGCGTCGCCGCCATCCGATGGTTTCATCAACTTGTCGGCGACGCTCTCCTTCTCCTCTTCGATTCCTAAACGGTAACTTTCTTAGTGCGACTCTAGTGGGTTATTTATTAAAAGAAAAAAAAAAAAAAAAAAAAAAAAAAAAAAAAAAAAAAAAATACCCACTTTGACCGTCGACGATCGATTCCTTGGCTTTGCTGGGCGACCCGTTGCGCGAGGACTCCTCCTGGAAAGAGTTGTCCATCGACGAGGGCGGCTTCGCGAACTCGTCCATCAGGAAGGATTTCTCGAGGCGACAGGAGTACGCCGCGAAGATCATCGTCGACGCTACGTTCTTGACTTTGCGGAGCTCGTTTTGCGAGGCACCGCGTAGCAGGATAGTGGCGCCGAGATGGGGATTCGCGCAGCTCTCGAAGTACATCAGCGTCTTTACACCGGCTGGACAATCAACATTTTTCCACGCATGATTTCTTATTACTGTTTTTACGCACGATACATTCACACGTTCGTTAAACCTTTACAACTACTCGCGACAATGCATAATACATATTTTCTACGAATTATCACAGATTATCGGCTATTCAACTGTTATATTGACGAATTATAATTTGTCGGTCATCTGTTAAAATATTTTTTTTTCTAATCAACCAGCGCCACATTATCTCCATCTTTAATTTCATATTTCTGCAGAAATTTAATTATTTGCACTGGGTCCCTCCCCGTTCCCTTTATAAAATAAAAATCAATGCAACACGAGCATGATGAATGAAAACTTACTCTTTTCACTCGGAAAATTTCTCAGGTAAAACTTTTTGCACACGCCGAGCCGATACCTGGCGTTGATGTGGGCATCGATGGTGTCGACAATGCTGGCACCGGTGCATCTAGCCAGTCGCTCGAGGATGCTGAGCTTGACGTTTAGCACCAGGGTAATGCCGCACTCCCGGAGTTTGTCCTGGGCCAGTCTGGAGACCGATCGGTGCACCAGAACTATGTCGGGACCCAGCGCGTTAATCCTCGCTACCGCGTGGCCCAAGTACTCGCTTTCCTGTCAACACGACAATGTCGCTCTGTGGTGGTTATGGCTGTGGAGAAAAAATTATCTTCATTACCTGAAGCATCACGGGCTCCAAGCTGAGCAGCTTTCTCTCGACCCTCTGGTACATCAGTCCGCACCGCAGCAACAAGATTTTCGGGTTCGCGATCATCGCGTTCATACCCTTGTGAGCTACGTTTTTGCTGCACACGACACCGGAAACGATCTCGCAGTCGTTCTTGCTACCACCGGGCGACTTTTTGATCTGAACGTATTGCCTGATGTCCATGTCATCGGCGTCGTGATGAAGATCGGGCCTCACGTGGTCCACTATTTGATGAGCCACTTGGAGAACGACTTTCGACCAGTTCTGCGACAGGCCTTCCTTGTTGAGCAGTTGCTTGAGAAGCGAGTCCTTGTGCTGTTTGTACGCAGATCTAGGATTTTAAAATGAACATGGAGAATCTGTTTTTCGAAGTATGAAATAGTTAAGCCTTACCGTCGAAGGATAAATTTTTTTATAATTACGTTAGCGTGTCGTAAACAGTTGACTCCCCGAAGGCGCTTTTCAAGTTCGAGACTCGGTGCCATCCCTCTTTCTCCTTTACGTCCTGAACCAGCAGCTTGTCGTTTAGAAGGTCATCCGGTACTTTACAGTTATTCTCCTGGGATTGAAAGTTAACTTCTTTGTGCTCGATCGTCGTGTCACAGCCCTCACCGATAGAAGCCGTCAGTTCGTCAGATGTGGGTCTTTTCAGAGTGACCGTGGAAGCCTCCAAATTCAGATCCAGATAGTAACTCGAGCTCGAGGATGGTATTCGGCCGGAAGATTGGGGCGATTGCTTGCTTTCACTTTCGGAATCTAGTGGACAAATTTTTCATGATTCGAACAATGTGGCGATCCAAACGCCATATTATTGATATTTACCTGTGGTCGAGTCGTGCTGAGGAATGGTTTTGACCCACGCGGGCTCTTGAGCGTCACAAGAGGCTTGATTTTCGACCAGAAAATCCTTGCTCTGAACCCTAGATAGTTTTGCTGGCTTGAACAGCGCGGATGAATCACTGAAGGAGTTGTCCAGCAAGACTGGTTCGATGAAGCTGGCTTGGAACAGAGCTTGCCCTATAGCGGTTGCTTGGATTCTAGAAAAATAATGGAGGTTCAAGCACTTTTTAAATTGAATTTGCAAAACGTTCACTCACCTCGTCGCAGCTTTGTTTTGAGTAATCATCCAGTTGACGAGCTCGTTGCCCAAAAAACAGTTATAATACCGATTCAGCCTTATCCTGTGAGTCTGCAAGATGATTGCCTGATTTGATCTGAACAGCTCTTCGTAGATCATCCTCAGCGAGGCCGAGTTTTGCAACGCCAGAGTACGTTCTTGAGCTGTCAGGTAATTCTGCGTCGGTCGTCTGAACGCGTACTTTTCTTCCATGTAGCCGACACTCGGTTTTCGGTGCACTACATTTTCGCTCTCGGCAATTTCGTTGGTGTTTTTTCTCGATATCGGTGGCGAGTTGCTGCCGTATTTTTCTTCGAGGTCTTCTTGCAAGGCTTTTAGGTCTGCGGAGAGGTCACTTCTCATGTCTGACGATTGGAGGTAGGATAGAACGACCTTACAGCAGTAAGTACAGACTCTCAAGTCACCTGTTGGTCAGTAGATAACATTATCTTATAAGTTAATGAATTAATTTTTAGATTATTAATAACAAAATGAATGATGTAGAATGATTAAAGTGTCAAAAATAAATCTTACCTGTACAGCCCATAATCTTTCCTGGAATCTCATCAGAGCAACATTTGGAACAAAAAATCTGACCACACACTCTACAGTGGTGCCGTCTTCTAAACGTCGTGAATCTTTCTCCGCATTCGTAGCACTGCTTGCTCACACTGTCAGGCATCCAGTAACTTCTCAACTGGGAATCTTTGTAAGATTGAAGGTTCTGCAACATTCATTTTTCATAATTACGAATTTAGAGTTCTGCTTGGATATGTTTGAACTTGATATTGAATAGAGATTTTATTTCAAGCTGCATCTTACTCACATTACTTTTTGAAGCCACAATATTACTAATACGCTTCAATACATTGGGCAGGCTACGACCTTCACTCACATCGAGAGAGTAATTCATCATACTGGTATTGTCATCCAAAGGAGACTTCTGAGTACTCTCAGGCTGCTTCCAAGTGTCAGCACTTGGTTCCTCTTTGCTCGGAGTAGTCGGCTGACTGCTGCTCGGGGGTGAACCTGTTAAGACAAAATCATCGTACTCATTCGATTGACTGCATGGCAATGATAATAAATCTGATGATCAAGTTACAGATTGTACATTTCTCTTTAATTTTCATAAATACATTTTATTAGATTTCTCAGAAATCACTATTGAGTAGTAAATAATTTTTTCATTGGTTTATCTGTTGTTTTGTCATGAAAAAAATGCAAAATTCAATCTCCAAGATGATAAACGTTCTTCAGGACTCCTCGAAGTGAGATGTAAAAAAAAGATCCTTACTCTTGGCGAAGCTGAAGATCTTGGAGAATATCGAGGCAACGACGGGCGGACCCTCCTCGGGGCTCAGCGGAGCGAACTCCGTGAGCTTCGTCGGGGAGTTCATGTTTCTATTCATCTTTTACCGTCCGCAACTCTCCGCCGCATCCAGTGTCACATGAAGCTGTGAATTGAATTAGCACATCTCACGCACGTTCAGTTGCATCAACACTCTGATCACCATTTTTGATAAAAATACGTGGGCAGAGACGTGGTCACAAATTAATAAGGAGAAAATTTCTCCCCGTGCAGTGAATTTTTAAGGCACAGAAGAGGCTTTTATTTTGGAGCATACGCCAAAGTGTCAAATTCTGATACGTGAAAGACAAAGGATTCTCTTGGTAATAAACTACATATTTAGAGGCATACGTAATTTTACGTACACATCAGTTATCAATGTGTTTTTATTTTTACTCAAATTAGGATTAGATGTTATCAGCTGATTTCGTTTTCAACACATAGCAAAAGCAGAGCAGACAACTGAGACAACACAACATCAACAACAACGAAACGTCAGAACAAATAAATGACAAAATTGACAGTAGAGGGCAGCGCTACACTGATCTACAGCTGCTGCCGCGCGCAGTGCTGTTTCGCGCAAAGTTCGAACGATTCAAAAAGAGTCCGAAAAATCAAAACTCCGAAGAGCGGAAAGTTTACAAAAAAATTCACAACAGTTTGATTCTATTGTGTAGGTATTTTTACGACGATGCAACAATGGTGTGAAGAATTAGTTTAATTTTTTGCTTCCTCATAGAGGAAGCTTTGTATCGGTAAAAAAAATTTGTTTCTAGAAATACGTTAGAAATGTTTTATATAGTATCTAAAATAAAAAAATACCATTTTTAGAAAAAGTCGGTGTGTGTGTGTGTAATCAGTCATATCTCAGAAACCCAACGGGAGATTTCAATGATTCTGGGCTTAAAATTTTTGTTTTCTAAGTTTTATACCTTAGTAAGGTTTTTATAACGATTTTTATGGTCAAATAACAGGTTTTTTTTACTTTTTTGAGGGTGAAAAAATATTTAATTTGAAACTCTAAATCGTAACATCTGATAAAACTTCAAAATAGCTGTACTTTACATTTTGGATTATCTTGATAAGTTATTTTGTTTATTCTTTATTAAAGAAATACCAAGATCTTTGTGGAAAGTCACTCATATCTTAGAAATCCTTTGAGGGATTTAGGTGATTCAACGCTTAAAATTTGTTTTCATATCTTTTCAGTAATTTAGAAAAAAAAAAAATCAATTTCATACCTTATAAAGGTTGTTATAACGATTTTCTATGTCTAAAAAGCGGTTTTTTGTTACTTTTAGAGTAAAAAATTTTTAAACTCGATTGGCTTAATAGTTTTATCTTGTAGAGCATTAAAACAGCTCGATTTTAAATAAAAAAAATTTTTTTTTACGTTATGTAATTTTTTCTTATAAAAGAAAATCTACAATTTTTTTTTCTTGAATCAGTGTATCTCAGAAACCCTTCAGATGATTTTGATGATCTACGGCTCAAAATGTTTCTTTTTGTATCCTTATACAGGTTTACAAAAATATTTGACGTTTTATGCACTATCAAGGCTGTTATATTGATTTTTAATGCGAAAAAGACGGTTTTTGCTGTTTTTGGAGTAAAAAAACCGCTGTCAAAAAAGTAGAACAAAGCTTTCACAAAAAAATTATTCTGAAAAAATTAAAAAAAAAAAAAAAAAAAAAACAATTGAACAAATGATTAGAAATTATTACTGAAATTGATATACGTGATACAACCATGTTGTAGCTAAAATATTATTGAATTATATAAAGCTATTTAATTATCTATAGAATACAACTATTGATGAAATCAAATTTGAATTTGTTCACTTCAAAAACAGCAAAAACCGTATGTTAGCATTAAAAATTGCTACAACAACCTTGATAGGGTATAAAATGTCAAATATTTTTGTGAACCTATATAAGGATACAAAACGAAACATCATGAGCCCTAGATCATTAAAATCATTTGGAGGGTTTCTGAGGTATGACTGATTAAAGAAAAAAAATTATAGATTTTCGTCAATAAAAAAAAAACCAGATACCGTAAAAATTAATTTTTTAGTTTATAATGAAGCTTTTTTAATGCTCAATCAGATACAACTATTAAAGCAATCGATTTTGAATTTTTTCACCCTAAAAGTAGCAAGAAACCGCTTTTTGGACATAAAAAATTGTTGTAACAACCTTAATAAGGTATAAAACTTGAATTTTTGTTTTTTAATTAATGCAAGGATATAAAAACAACTGTTTAAAGCCTTAAATAATCGAAATCACTCGAAAGGTTTCTAAGATATGAGGAATTTCCCACAAAAATCTCAGTTTTTTTTAAAATAAAAACTAAATAAAATATTTTATCAAAATAATTTAAGATGGAAAATGGGGCTATTTTGAAGCTCTATCGGATGTTACTATTTAAAAATTCGAATAAAATTTATTTCACCCTTAAAGAAGTAAAAAAACATATTTTTTGACCATAAAAATCGTTGTAAAAATCTTAAACAGGTATAAAACTTAAATTTTTTTTCCGAGCCGCCATGAGGACGAGAAAACAAAAATTTTCAACCTAAAATCATTGAAATCCACCGTTGGATTCCTGAGATATGACTGATTACACACACACACACACACACACACACACACACACACACACACACACACACACACACACACACACA
>JAPYYV010005495.1:0-15339 GCA_030522625.1 Copidosoma aretas | reverse complement strand
TATACTGATTACGCTCATACCCCGCAGAGGCCGCTGGAGCGCTCTGGCGCGAAGATATGAACGCAGGTCGGATACTTTTCGGACACACCTCGTATGTTAGCTTAGTACTCCAACGTAGGGACTGCAATTGGCATTCTGTTGAACGTGTAAAGTAGTGAAGATGACATAATAAACAAACTTCTCCCTCCGTTGTATAAAAAAAATGTCTTAAGCATGCAACATGAATAAATCGATTACAAAGATTGCATATGAAAATTTCATTTTCTTCTTCTTTAAAACAAAACTGGCAGATATTGCTCATATTGATCGATTCCTTTAGCAGTTATTTGGCTACGGATATTCTATAATCATCTTCATCTAGGGATTCACCGAATGGTTCATCTCGTCCTATTTTATTCATTAAATAAAGTATTATTGGCCCACAGTTGTAACCATCTTGTTGATACGGCCGTGATCTTGTGAACCAACCCAATGTCCAATCATTTTAAGTAAAAACATTAATCATGCCAAAGTGCGTACAAATATTTATGTACGTGACCAATTTTTGAAATAATATTGTTGATTGTGACAGCAAATATTCAACGGTCCGATCATATGGATCTATAAAGGTTACAGTTTTTTCATCAACGTTAACTTTAAATACTACCCAATGGAAGTTTTACAAATAGGCATTAAGATTGTTCCACTTCTAGTAAAATCTGTAGTAAGCATTATCCAATCAGGGTTTACCGTATCTAAAGTCAATATTCGATTGAACAGTAGATTAGTTTTCTGTGTTAAAACAAAAATAGTGTTTTTCCAAAACTTTTCATTGGTAACACAGCACGCATCAATAGCATAGCCATCAATATAGGTTGTACCCTTTAATGTTTGAAATTCAGCGGAAAACAATAATAGTGTTTCATGAAAAGTATTATTTCTTGAGTAATGTCCCACAGTAAAGAATTTTTTAGTCACCCTATTTTCGACATTTAAATACAATAATTTTGCAAAATAATAAACATGACTATCAATCAGTCCATTATCAAGCAACGTATTAATTTCGTATTTATCTTTACATGATGGTAATGTATCACTCTCTAATGGTGTATTTCCTTGCATACCATTCTATTCAAAGTCTTTATTAATATGGGCATTATGGTACCCTTTACTTTCATCTACCAGACTACTCATAATCAACTCATTTAATTTCGACAGTTTCAAATCTGTTTCTCCCATATATTTGTAATAATTTTTCAAATCTTGGCTTAACCGCTGACAAGTCAAATTCTCGTCTATGCAATTTATAAGCTGTTCCTCTGTTATCTCGGATCCTTCGTCAGTTGTTCTGTCATCGAGTTTTCGTTTTTCCTTTATTTTTGCATTACAATTGCTTATCATGCGAGCAAACATGTCCTCTGTTGGTTCGAATGCCATGATTCCCCTAGTATCTTTTATGTAATGGGCGGTCATTAAAATAGATTTGACATTTTTTTAGTGTAAGCGTGACCCTTTCGGAGTTTTATTGCCAGTGTACATGTTCCACAAACGTTCAGGCGGTGCATTAGAGTTGGGCAGGATCAAAACTCTTTTAGCGAATCTAGATATATTTTCAAATACTTTGTTATTACCAGAGTCAACCATTTCTCCTAATTGAAACCAAAAATTTTCAGCATTTTGTACATCTAGGATTTCGTCCGGCATATCGTATGACGGTATAATAGACCACTCTTTGTTCAATAACTTGATGTATTCTAAACTATGCATCTTAGTTTGTCGTAGTAGATGTTCAAATATATTGTTTAAGGTTTTGTATCGGCTGTAAAACTCTGCATTTACAGCATTTCTTGGTTCTGAGCATTCCAGATATGTTGTAAAATTAACTTCAAAGCGATGCCTATCGCTCAACCGTTGACATATTTCAATTAAATAATCACGACAATCTGTAACAAGCTGCTGCTTCACACCAACATCTACAATCGACATAAGTGCATCAGATACAGATTTCTCAATAAGTATCTCATTATTTTCCTTATAATGTGAGCTATCATTTGGATTGATTTTATGTACGTGAGTATTATCCACGTACTCACAATCCATATATATTTTCAATAAATCTTTATAAATCACTTTACTCATACTTGCGTCAATAGGCTTTTCACACTGAAATTTATTTATAGCTGCTTGTAACTTACATAATACTGTTAAGATAGATAAATGATATGCCTTATCGATGCCACTATAAAATTAATTAATTATATCAGGAAGTACCGGATTAACTTTGTTGCCATAAAACTTGGGTTCCTCTATGAAAAAAAGACTGAGACAAGACCATAATTGGTATAAACGCCTCATACATTTATAATACGATAACCATCTTGATGAATGCGGCTTCAATATCGTAAGATGTTTCACAGAAGATTTCAAAATACAAACGTTAAAACGATTTATTCGAGCTGCACTACTACATATACAGTTGTAAACTAGGTGTGGAATATCTTCAAAAACTTTAGGAAGCTGCATCATAGCATTTTAAGCGCACAAATATTGGATATGACACCCGCACTTGATTAAAATGATCCTAGGAATCAGTTCTAACAACCTTTGTGCAAAAGAATTATGAATTCCAACCATGACGCTAGCTGTATCCGAGAAAAATGTGTCGATGTTTGATATTGGGATGTCCATAGATTTTAAAGATGATAATAATTTGTTGGTCAACGTTTCAGCATCTGCTTTCTGAGATTCATCTCCATCATAAATGGGAACTACGTCCAATAAACTATCTCTTACGCGGCCTACTGTTTCATCAAAATAGCGGGAATTTAAGCAAAATGATTTTTCTTAAGTAATATTAGTGCTCTCGTCCATCATCAGAGCAAATGGAGTTGTTTTCAATATGCAAGAAAGTCTTTCTTGCTGACTCGGTGCAATAACATTTCTTATTATAGAAACCATTCTCTTTCCGTCAAAATTCTTAAGTTTCTTTAACTCAGATGAATCATCCATATCGTTTAAGAGAAAAGGCAATATATTGTTATTTAACAAAAACGGCAGTCTTTTGTCCGCGAAGAAGGCACTCAATTTTATTTCCAGAGTAGCCTTTTCCAAATCAAAATTTTTCGTGGAAATATCAGTAGTCTTTTTTAATTGTTTGTCACTTGTTGCAGGACTTTGTACTTCAGATGTTATAGAATTTCTATCACATTCATTTGTAGCATCATGACAGATATCTGCACAAGGACCGTGAGACGAAAAGTCACTACTTTTTTGAGTCATGTTATCAGCTACCGACCGAACATCTATAATGGGCGCATTGTTATTAGCAATATATAATTGCCATTTGACCTTATGGACATCGCTCTGAAGTACATGCCTTTTTAAATTCGTAAGATCCGACCCTAAAACTGTATCACAACCCTTACAGTATGCTTTTGTACTCTTAGGATCTTGGTCAATAACACCCTTCAGAACTGGGTGCTCTTTCCATTTCGGATTAAAACTTTATCAGCCATTGCAACTTCTTGCAGCAAGCGATACAGAGATTATTTCTCTTAACAATAGCATAACTTCACGTAGTTCAATAATATATTTTTATGTATACCTTTCTTAATTAGTATATATCTTACGGAACAACATCCTTAAAAATTAATCTTACCTCTTACAAAAATGAAAATATAAGGAATTAGAACCTTCATTACCGCACCTACACCTAGTAGAGAACAGGAATGTAATCTAAAAAAAATAAAAAAGTACATTTATGGACATTTGGAAATACATCGATCCTAGTAACATTATTGTTGTAAAAAATCTACACGTATTATTTGAATAATAATCAAAAATTTCACTTCCTCGAAGAGAAATTATCGTCATTCATCTCATCCCTTACGAAAGCTTATAAGCATGACATTATGCAAAAAATGTTGCAAAAATTCTTGCAATATTTTTTGCACTATTTGTTGCATCATTTATTGCATAGATTGTTGCAAGTTATTTTGTATACTTACATGCATCGATTCTTGCATATATTTCGCGATGCAAGAAAATTTGCAAGGTCTCTCGGAAGAATAAATGCAGATACAGTACTACTGATGAAGTAGCTTACCGTTTTGTAAAATGTATTGAAGAAAGGGTTTTACTTTTGCTTGAAACGTTTTTAAATAGATGTAAAACATTGCATGTTACCAAAATAGTGCCAAGTCACGTTTTAAAAATCTTTTGTCTTTTACGTCTGTATGTCGAGAATCAAATTTTGCTATCGAGTTTTTGACCACTTCCCAAAATCCGAGCAAGTCGAAATTTTGCGCACATCCTAGGTTCTGATAACAATGCACTATAGTATATGTAATTTTGTGGTATATCCAATACGGCCACCACCATAAAATCGGGGATTAGCTTTTCCTTTACAATCCAATCGAAATGGGTATCAAATCAAAGGGCATGATGAAGAAAATACGATGAGTTGTGTTATCTTTTTGAAATCCAACATGGCGGCGGACACAAATTGGTAAATTTTATTTTTCTTTGCAACCCCCTCGACATGGGTATAAAGTAAAAGGGCATAACAATAACAATACAATGAGATAAGTAACGTTATTCGGAATCTGATATGGCTAAAATATTAGGTTTCTGTCTCAAATCTCTACGTGGTTTTCAAAACCATGCGGTCCTTAAGGTCGTATACCGGGTGACTCATGGTTAAAAAATCAATTTTTCCTCTAATTCTTTGCAAAATACCATTTTTAATGCCAAAAGCATAGATTATTTTATATTAGTATTAAAATTGTGATGATAAATATTAAATTATTGCTAAAATGAGAAAAATGACAAATCTTTTGTTCCGACAATGCAGCAATACATATGCACAAATAATATTTGATTTAATCTTTAAATTGATGTAAGTTAATATAAAGTACCGGTTTACAAATATTTATTGTTTTTGTACGTTCCTGCTACCATTCTACAATCAGCTTCTAAAAAAGATTCTAAGAAAATATCATTAAGTATGCTCAATAATATCTGCAAGCTACGCGTCTGTCGTATTTTCACCGTGTTGAAATACGAAATTTAAATGTAATAATTATTTTATTATGAAGTACCGCTTGGGCACAAAAAATTTTTTCCAATTATGAAAAATGCAAAAATGTTATTGTAGCCATATCGATAAGGTCCATTTAGTTTTATAGCTTTATAACAATATTTATTAAATAACTAGCTATTTTATTGACAGAAGAAGAGTTGACGCACATTTTTGACAATCCAAAAAATAAATCAAACCCAAAATTGGAGAGATTGATTGAGAATTCAAGACAAAAAACGAGAAATCAAAATTCAAACTGATATGGTGCTATCTGATTTATCGTTTGTCTTCTTCAAAGTACAATCAATCTCGCCAAAATCCAATTTAAATTATTTTTGTAGAGTATCGACAATGTGGGTTAACTCATTGTTTTTTGTGTAAATGTGCTGAATGAATTGGCTATTCTAAACTGAATACACTATCTATGTATCCGTAAGATAGAAAACAGATACATCTGATATAAACTATAGTCAAAGATTTTCACGTAAGTTGATGATATTTTTATAATACACTATTGTCAATGTAACTTCAACAAAGGAAAAATTGATGAGTTAATGGTGTTTCCAAATAAATAAACATTTTACGTAAACGTATATTTACTTAAACGTTTTTGTATAATACCCTACCACAAGTAGATAGTAATAATATATCAGACAATATTTTCAGTTTCCTCGAGTTATCTTCGCTATAAACTTGTAACTTATCTTGCAAGAAAACTTTCAACTTTTCTTTGTATACATCTGAGGTTTTTTATACTTTTAAAAAAGTAAAATGTGATTCATGGTGTACTTGACATTAAAAATAGTAAAGTAGGCCCCACTGGCCCAAAGTAGTCAGCGGGCGAAAAGTTGTACTTTGCTCTCTAATGGCATAATTTACTATTCTACAAAGTATGTAAAAACCGGTGCAGAAAAATTTTGCCACACTGTTTTTCCTCACAGTATTATGAAATAGTTATTTACGTAACAAGTGCGGGAAATAGGATTTCCCACACGAGTTCTCATTGAGTCGCATGAGTGGCCGGAGATGCCGGTAACGAGTGTCAGTTGATCGCACGGCACGATTTAGAGGCAAAGGCCACGAGTGCGAGTCAATGACACGAGTGCTGGAATAGGATTGTCTTAAAAATTAGTACAGTTATAGGAGTAGTGATGAATAATGGGTATACAAGCGGAGATTGGGACTGGTATATACATCGCTGCCTCGTAGGAAAAAGGTACTATCTCAAATTTTGGCTAAACGTACTATTTCGTTTGGAGCGCTGAGAAAGGTATTATCTCGGCGCTGCAGGAAAAAAATAATATCTCAGCGCTCGGCGGAAGTAGGTACAATTTTGGTACTACGGGTAAAAAGTATTATCTCGGCGAAGCTGGAAATTCTAGAATCCTTAAAATCTAGATTCGTGAGCTAACGCATAAATGCAGATCATAAACAACTTTTTACTTGCTTTTTAAATGATTACTTGAAGAATTTTCACTTGGGTGGTAATCACCGCATCATCACAAATTGATTGTTCCTCATAACCTTACTTATCTGTACATGCAGCAAACCATAGCAGTACAATATTGCTCTCCATCAAATACGTTAATGAACTCCTCTACTTCCCATTGTGGTAGTTTTCTGTAAAAAGCATCAATGAGAACATGTCGACGTCAATAAATTTAAGTAGAATTTAATGTACTAGTGAACCTGCTGCTGTTTTTTCTCTTATATGTAGATTTTACTTTTATAAAATAGGGATTTTACCTTCTAAGGCTACTAATTGCTCTACCTATGTAAGCCTGCAGTTTCTCCTTGTTTTTATTGGTGATATTACATGCCATAATAAAAAGCATTTTCAGCAGAAAAAAGTCAATTTTTCAATTTTTTTCTCTCCCTGTCCAAATGTCAAAAGATATTCCTAATCCTTGTGACAGATTGATCAGTAAGCATCATCAACAAATTAAATTTTTTTTTTTCTTACTCATAGCGAGATTAAAAGTATAACTTTTCACCACAGTGTAGAGATAGTACATTTTTCCGCTTTGCCAAGATAGTACCTTTTCCAGCTTTGCCGAGATAGTACCTTTTCTCCGCAGTGCCGAGATCGTACATTTCTCAGCGTTCTAAACGAGATAGTACCTTCTCCAGCCGAAATTAGAGATAGTTCCTTGTTTACAACCTTATATGCAAAGAAGAAAGGAAGGGACAAACGCAGGGGATTAGAAGAAAATAATAATATGAAAATAAAGTAAAAAATATGAGCATTCTAACAGACTAAAAGAGATCGAAGAAAAATACTTAGATTAAATAATTAACCAAGGGGCAATAGAAAAATTGAACGGGTAACCTAATATAATTACAGAGGTAGCAGAGAAACTATAAATGATAATATAAAAAAAAAGAAAACGTTGCAAAATTGATAAAGAGAATTTTAGAACAATTAAGCAGAAAATAAGATAACAAGTTAACCCAAGGAATGGTCAAAAATAAAAGACAAACTACAAAAATTTTTAATTAAGGTGGCTCATCACCTTTTTGAAAGGCAAGCCATTGCATCCAAATTGATATTTATGGTAGAATATGACTTAGCAGATGTATAGTTATAATTGCAGGTCATGTTGCCGGCCAAAATCGAAAAAAGTCATATCTAAAGTCCTAACCGAAGGTTAACCTCAGCACGTAAACAAGCGGATTCGTATATATAGGTATACACATTGAGCGTGATAACCGATGTTTTCAGGTGTGATAGTCTGATGTCACATAAATAGATAGTACAAGGGTGATGAGCCACCTTAATTCATGTACACTGCACTTAATGTATTCACGTACTTAGACAAGATAACTTTACCTAAGTTTAAGACATTATATAGTCAGCTATGTAGCATTGTGTTGTTGTAATTTTGACTTATCAAAGTATTATGAATATATTTTAATGTAAATATGTACTTTAATGTAAGTTTGCAAATATTTTATTTAACTAATATATTTTAGACGTCGTTATAACATGATTGTAATAAAGGTGATTCATGCGTGACTCCCAAGTCAAAGGTGCTACTATAAATTTAATATGACCATTAGTAACTTATACGTAGCTGAAGCTAGCCCCACCCCACATCAGCCTCACTCAGGGACGAATCAAACCAAAAGCTAACGTGATACATATTATTAATATCGTACGCAGTTCTGCATGCTGCAAATTCGGTTATGTATCCTAGAAAATAATAAAAGTGTATTTTTATAAAATACACCTGTGTATTTCCTTTATTTTGTAGCATACAAGAACCCGTGGGCCCTAGATAATTACAAGTTTTCCGCTCATACAGATATACGCGTATACCGAAGAAGATGATATATGATTTTTTTGCTGCTTTTAAATGCCTTGTGCCACCCCAAAAATTATCGTAGTACATTGTCATAACATATACACCTATGAATTTACTTCATTTTATAGAGTTATCAGTGGCTCAGTGGTCGAGCGTTTGCCTTCCGCCTGGAGGGCTTGGGTTCGATTCCCCGCCCCGTCTACTGGCGGGACAACTGTGGGGTTTTCTCTATATATCCCATTGTCACTGTGACAGCTGCTGACTCTTCGGTGTAATATACCGTGCTGACGTAGTCAGTAATGAATACGGTACCCCACAAATTAAAAAACTCACATAAAGATTTAATATGGCATACCAATGTCACAGTAATAAGAGACCAACAAGGCCAACAAATACTGACAAGACAAGACATTCATTTTATAGCAAAGAAAAACCCGCCAGGCTTGGAAAATTTAGTTTTTCGCTTATACATTGATGGATGTTATAACAATACATAACGATCATTGTTGGGGGTGGCACAAGGCATTTAATAGCTGCACACAAATCATACATCATCTTTTTTGGTATACGCGTATATCGGTATGATCGTAAAACTCGGAATTTTCCAAGCCCCGCGTGTTTTTGTTTCCTAGAAAATAAATGAAATCTACAAGTGTATGTTAGAACAATATACTTTGATTATTATCGGGGATACATGACTGAATTTGCAGCATGGGCAACTGCGTGAGATATTAATAATATGTATCACCTTTGCTTTTGGGTTTGGAAAATGTTGGTTTTTCCAAGTCTACTGAGCGTGTAATGTTTGGAAAGTAGGCTATCATAGTAATCAACGTACTTATTCATGCTTATGCAGGAAAAGTTTGTGCAAAAACAAAATATTCTTAATCAATTGTTTGGGGGACCCCAGAGGTGCGACTTGTCCCTGATTGCGGCTGACGTGGGATGGGGCTAGCTTCAGCTCCGTTAGTAGCGTCTTTTTGTTGAACATTGTTCGTGCAATAGTTAGACTCAACTTGATGGATATAAATTTCTAAAAGTCTAAATTTTATCGAGGTACTATACTGGTTTTATAGGTAGAAGATATTCAAGATTTGAAGCCCTGGATTTAAGAAATATGATGAGTAATCAATTCATAGGATTAATTTAAAATAAAGTTCCACTATTGCATTGATAAAAGAATAACGGTAGAATGTATTGGTATGATTTAATATTATAAATGAAGCTTTTTCATTCTTCATACAATCTAATTATTTTTAAATCAAAAGTAGATCATAGAAAAAAACCGTTTGTAAAAAATTAAAAACCGCTGCCAATTTATTGGCACGAAGCTTCCTCATACACATGTTCTTCTGCTTTTTTACACACACCCTTATAAATTTCCTTGTATTCTAAATCCAAAATCGTCATTATTTAATAAATTTTATCTTCAAGATCTTCTACAACAAAATACTCCAAACTAACTTTCACTGTCGAAAAAATCCTGTTCATAAATGACTCAAATAATGTTGCGAGTTTCTTGGTGTACGCAAACGATGTAAAAATGATTAGTACTATCAAATCCGCATTTAAAGCTTTTAAATTTAAATTAGGCTTGAATTCTTTTCATGACTGGACTTTCATTAATTATTTGCCATTAAATATTAAATTATCGACCATAACTCATTCGAATTACTGAGTGATTCTCCCGTAACTTTCTCTGACGTCCCGTTCACCCGTACACGAATGCAATTGAATAATGTCAAAGTGGTATTATACGTAAAATGTTGCAAGGTTTCTTTTAAATATAGTCTCAATACGATTTATTACAAGAACTCCTTCAGGACAACAATCGTAAAATAAGGGCCAAAATATCAGTTCCGACCCCTGTCCCAAACTCAATTTCGCTCGCAAAAGCATAAATAAAAAATATAAATAAAGCATAAATCAAAAGTATAAATAAGGCTATTTTGCCAAATTGCCAATTGTTATCGAGATGTTATTTGAATTCCAAAACAAAAAAAAATCCCGGCATTACTCAAAGCAGCCAAAGGTATCCTAAGATATTACTGATAATATAAATTCGCTATACACACCCGCGCAAACCAAGCTCAATATTTTTTATCTTACCTAAATACTTTTTTTGTGAAAAATTTATAATTCTTTTTAAAACCTATCGTGAAATATCCTCAAATTACGATAAATAGCTTAAAAATCAACTTTTCCGAAAAAATCGATTTTAGAAATCAAAAAAATTAAAGTAAAAAAAAAGTATTCAGCAAAACATAAATTTTTTTTCAGCATTGATAGGAATCGAAAAAAAAAATGCCTGGTTGGATCAAAATCAGCTAAAGAAATCCTGAGATATGACTAAATATATACATTCCCTATTTGCAGCCACGCACATCCAGATACTAATTTTTTTTAATTCTAACTAAATACGTTTTTTTGTGTAAAATTTACTAATATTTCAGATTTCCCATCGTAAAATATCATAAAATAACAATAAATAGCATAAAAATCATTTTTTCCGAAAAATAGATTTTGAAAAATCGATAAAATCATAATAAAATAAAAAATATACAGCAAAACCCAAATTTTTTTTCAGCGGTGATAGGAATCCAAAAACAAAAAAATAAGCCCTGTTGGATCCGAATCGGTCGAGAGAATCCTGAGATACAACTGATTACATATACACACAAACACACACATACACACACACACACATACACACACATACACACACACACACACACACACATATACACACACACACACACACATACACAGACGGACATTTTCTGAAAATGATGTATTTTGATTCTAAACTTTATAAAACATATTTATAACGTGTTTTTTCGAAAAGTGATTTTTCGTCCATAGCAAAGCTTCCTCTACGAGAAAGCAAAAATTGATATAGCAATTTTAATTAGGAATAATGCGGCTAAAATTCGTTTCTCGGGACAACGGGAGGAAATAAAAGAACCACTAAAACGATTCATTGTACTATGGCAAATTTTCAAGTATGTAGTTCGTAATTCTAAAAGCTACATTTTCGATAAAATTAAAAGAAGAATGATAAAAGTAATGCTACATGAAAACAGCTTCTAAGAATCAATTAATATATATGTATAGCAAAATAAACTGCACAGGGCCCACTGTATAGAGTCACTGCAAGAGTTGATTTTCTTGTCGTACGTTTGTCACACCGAACATCGAATTTATGTGTATGTTGACATATACATTGTGCAATGGCGAATGAGCTGTGTTACTTGGCACTTACACTGAAAATAAAATAAAGCCAAGATAGCTTGACGGTGCCACTATTATAGCTTCGCAGACCCAAGCAAGTAACAGTCAAGCCAGGCTAACCTGAGAGTCAAGCAGAAGCTGCTAGGTGCTCGGTCTGTGACCGGTCATGTTTGCCCGGGCCGCCAAGCAGATTGTACTTGGCTCTCACGCTAGCCTGGCTCGACCGGTACTTGCTTAAGTCTACCAAGCTATAATAATGGCACCGCCAAGCTCTCTTGGCTTCATTTTCTTTTTAGTGCATATGTAGCGGTTGAAAATGGCAATTGGAAGCCCTAATTACAATTGGTGGATAAAGTATTTGTTTGCGAGGCAAAGTTTGGGCGACCGGGGCTCACAATACTTACTTATCTTCCTATACCAACTTTACCAAAATACAGTCGTTGTATATCTTTAGTGATATTTTGATCTCGGTATCGCGAACAAATCTGATACCTGTATCTTGTAGTGATACTACTAATGACACATACAAATGCACTTGCCAAGTGAAAAAAAGATTTGTTAAGATTATATTGTACACAAGGAATCACGTCTTATTCAAAGCATTATTATGAAAATAACTATGTACTCGAAGACCAACGCAACTATCTCAACGAAGAAGTAAAAAATTTACTGTAGAGCCTCTGTTTTTTATAATCTGTCCAAATACCATTAATATTATAAGTACTCACATATAGGCAAGAAATCTTCGGATCTTCCTGTAAATCTTTCTATCCAAATTCTCCGCACGCTGTCTTTCTTTTGTCACTTTAAAAGATGGTCGCCAGATCTGTTGTGCATGATGTAGCGGTAACGCGAGCCGGGGGTGGTATTGTGAAAGTTTGATTGTTTTTACTTTATGCATCTGGACAGACTAATGTCCGACTTAAATGCATCTTACGGTGTATTTAAGGCAAAAATTTGTTCGTCCACATTCATTGGTCACGGACTCTGATGCAATCGTCATTCTGGTTTGTGTGAACTAGGCCTTAAAGTCAGCAGCGCTCGGGCGATGTTGCCAGCGCGTTATATAGTGACATATATAGTGCACATATGTGGCCCGTATCAATGTATAGGTTAGATATAGTGCACTTGACGTAGTTTACCCAACGTACGTACCCTGACGGTACGACGCGCGTGCAGAGGTCCAACATTCTCGAGCTTAGTACTTAGTACATATTTTACTGTCTTGATAAGATTTACTTCAGCAGCTATCCCGCAAGTTCGGCAGCTCTGTACTCTCTGGCATCTACTCTGCAAGAGCACAGTAAGCTCACTACTTTTTGCTGATTGGAATCGCAGTCCAAGGTAAGTTTGATTATAAAACCATCATAACAAAAGAAAAAAATCTATGCTGTAAATTATTACTTTCAAAAACGCGTACGTAATAATAAACAATTTGTCGCTGAAATGAAGTCCGATGCGACTATATGCTATCATTCCTCGTGGCGGCTGTAGATCATACGTACTTCCATGACATTGTTCTTGAAAAAACCCGAGAGTAAAATAGCCAAATTGATGTTGTTTGTAAGACAAATTGATTGTACATTAAAGTACATTAAAGAACGTGCTGATCGTGATTGTGAGAATTTGTGATAATGTGATGATTGCCACCCAAATGAATTTTTTTTTCTGTTGACCTAATATATATTATAATTAACCTTTATCACGTAAAAATTAATTCTGAACAACTTTGTCCTCTTGATATATTTCTCTAAGATGCTTTCATAAGAAGTTACACCCACATTTAGTTTTACAATTATGTGGACTTCGATCGATCAACTTTTGTTACTTATGAAATCTGTCCTAACTTTTTATCGAAGCATCTGGGAAAAAAACATCTAGAGTAGAAAGATGTTTAGAATACTTCTGCGCTTCAAGATTGTAACTTTCCTACAGATTCCAATGACCAAAAAAAAACTTTGATGTTGCTAGCCATCTAAAAGCTGGACTGATTAGTGTTTCAGGTATGGTCTTTTAACTCTATTCTTTTTTAAATCTTTTTGCATGGGCCACGTTTTTACAGAAAAATGAAAAAGTGCTGCAGCTGTTATCAGAGCTATGATGTTGACTCTTATGCTAAGTGATACACTTGTCGTATTGTATACTACAGGCTCATTTTACTAAAATCAGATAAAGTCTTGGATTTCAGCTGCAGTGTCAGCTGGAGAGATGACATTTCATGAGATGACACTGCAGCTGAAGTCCAAAACTTTATCAGATTTTAGTAAAATAAGCCTGTAGTATACAATAAGACAAGTGTGTCACTTAGCATAAGTGTCAACATCATAGCTCTGATAACAGCTCCAGCACTTTTTCATTTTGCTGCAAAAATGTGGCCCATGCAAAAAGATTTTACTCTTATTCTAGACAGTAGTTTCTGTAAAGGCTGAAAATTTTATATTCAGAATGGAGTTAAAAGACCATACCTGAAACAATAATCACTCCAGCTTTTAGATGGCAAGCAACATCCAAATTTTTTGTTGGTCATTGGAATCTGTAGGAAGGTTGTAATCTTGAAGTGCAGTAGTATTTGTGGCATACGGTACACATAGCATACCAATACGTACGCGCCTCACCACCTCAGATAGGGACGTATGACCAAGAGACAGGAGAAGCGGAACTCTTGAGTTGGGTCAGAGAGTAGAGGAGAATAAGAAGATTCGGAACTCTCGAGACTGGCAGACGTGCCTCCAGATTACCGCGCTACCCTTGTCTCTTCCCTTGGTCATAAAGAATAATAATAAAATGTTAATAGTCCTTACTGTGTACCTATTTCGCGTTCACCCAACCGACCACAAACCCACGTAACAGGAGAATTTTTGGTGTCAAAAGCGGGATCAACAGTAAGGAAAACTGCGGTCCAGTGCAGCCCTTTTAGCCATTTGGGTAGCTACTACATGGTAAGTATATAAAAATACAGAAACCTTTAATATATATACAGAAATAAATTTCACGACCCCTGGGAAGTTAAGGGAAGAGGCTCTTTATTATATTTTTTCTTACATAAATGGCATAATTACACAAAATGATAAATAATAATACATAATAACGAGATATATGCATGCTAAAATTTTATGACGATATAATAGGACGGAAAAACTAACGTAAATTATCATGACGAAAAAACTCCTTCAACTACAGAAAAAAAATACGATGGCAATATACACGTACACCTTTTTTTTTCTCCGCTCAACCCTCACTATATTAAAAATGACGCCTGTGAGTAAATGCTACTAATTTAAACTATACTTACCCAATCGCGCTAGAAAAATTTTTTTTTGCAAGCAGAACAGAACTTCGTTCCCCCAACAACCAGAATATTCATTAATAATTCAGCGACCACTTGAAATTACACAAGTTTTAATTTGAAATTATATTTATACTTCAAGGAAAGAAAAGACTAACCAAATTATATTAGTAATGATAATGTGCCTAATAAAAAAAAAAAAAGAAGAACACAAACGAAATTCGAACAAAAATGATTGCATGATTGTCAATCCCATAAAATAAGACTTTATATACGGGGCGTAAAGAATAATATCAAAAGTGAATTCCGTCACCATCTGACACGACGAAAAAAAGAAAAAAGAGAACAAAGAAACATTCACTCTCAGTACCAATCCAAAAAATTTCCCATTCGCCCACTTGGAAACGGCAAACAGAAAACACCCGCCGATTCATAAGCAAACTTGAGCCAACATTATT
>JAPYYV010005494.1:0-27381 GCA_030522625.1 Copidosoma aretas | reverse complement strand
CCCCCCGCCGCCCCCCCGCCCGTCCCGCCCCGCCGGCTGGTCCTGCCCGCCTTATGCCCGCGCCCCCCCCCCCCCCTCGGCCCGTCGAAAAAAAAAAGCTCGTCTCAACGAGATATAACGTACACCTTTCGCGGGCGTTGGCCGCCGGTGCCGATTTTTCTGTCGGCGCGTGCGTCTTTTTCATCCCGTTGTTAATTTCGTCGTTCGAGATTTCGGGCGAGGAGATTTTTTTCACATCGCGCGTCTTCCTCCGCTTGCTTTTTAGATCGTTCCTCTCTCTCTCTCGTTGCGGGAGCGATGGACGGACGCGATTCAGCCGAAGCGCACGTTTCAACGTGTTCGGATAACGGGAGCGGAATACCGCGCGCCTCCCGCACCCTCGTCGGCGTCGACGAACAAAAAGAGGGGTCGGGGCGGTCATAAAAACTCGCCATCGTTTTCAGGTATGCACGACCAGAACGAAAGATCCTCGGAGAAAAAAAAAAAAAATACCATCCGCTCCCATTGTATACAACGCATGCGTCACGAGAACAAAAAAAAAAACTCCGGCTGGCGACTTTGTTTTTCAAGCCTTACTCCGACAGTCACGTGGACAAAAAACACCCAGATATCACGCATGTGTGTATTATGCTCATTGTGGCTCGAAAAGCGCAAAATTATCGAGCGCGTTCGCACGGAAAGGGAGGATGAAAAAAAAAGAAAAAAAAAAAAGAAGCAGTAATCCTGAGCGCAGACAGTGTAAGTAATACGCGCAGCAAACGCCGGCGTCACGAGTCCTGATGCTGATGGGCGATCGTTTAAAAGGCCTCGTCAGTGTTAATTGACCGTGGGCGCGTGTAGTGTACGTATTTGTTCTGTACATGTATGCAGGAGCGTCGATCGTTTCTATTATGCATCATCAGCTACACGCGTATACGGGTCATTTCGCGAAAACTGCGATATTTCGTGAAGCCTACGTTTACAAACAACGTATTTTATTATTTTCATCGAGCCAAAACTAGGACGGAAAAAAACAGACCAAAATGTCATTACCGTAACGCGAAGCATTTTAAACGTTCATTTGAAGCGGCTCGTACTGCCTATGCGTTAACTTTTTGACACTTTTGAATTGCGCGAGACAAATGATTTAGTAGGGCCAAGTGGTCCATTCTTTGACATTTGCATTTTACCATTTTGTACAGTAGAGCGAACAAGCATATCGACCTTTTTTTTTCAACTACCAATTCGCATGCACCTAGTTTTAGTGTCATCGTTCATATTGTGTTCTGCTGACTAAAATAAGCGACCATTGCCGTAATGCCCCTAATCTTAACGATATTTTAAATCATCAAAAAGTTGACTATAGTGTATATAATACGAAGGCTTATGGTGTGCATATGTACCAAACTAAATATCGGTTTGGGGCCACAGAATCGTAAAAAAAGTACCGTTACGCTAATGACTTTTGCAAGTTTTTATAAAATGCCATTTGAATGAACATGAGTGTTCTAAAAACGACAATAGAGCCGGGCCTGAAAGATTCCAGCTGGTTTGGACCTCACATAACGCAGAAAAAATAAAAGGAATATTATTCTAAAAACACTAAATTTTGAAAATCCTATTTCACACACCGAAATATCCCGTTTTTCGTGAAATGACCCATACGTACAAGTAATATAAACGCATGCTTGTAGAAACAGCTCTGCAAATAATATTATATAGTTTGTCAGAGGCGGTGGATAGCCGTTTGCGGAAATAATTGACACTAGCGTGATTCTGTGGAATACTCGTATTGTATCGGTAGGTGGTGTCCGTCTTGTCAATATACTTTGCTAACTTTGACATACGGACACTATTGTAGATTGTACGCGTGGTACGTGTGTGTGCGTACAAGTACAGTGGGCATCGATTTTCTCTTTGATTATTCGACGTAAGCTCGTTCCGTTAAATTAGATTAGAACCAGGAAATGAAAGTGTATAAAAGGAAGGTGCGTAGATTCTGATTATAGATGTACCTTACAATGTATGTATATTGTGTGGAATGTGTGGATAAGTTCGAGTAGCTATATCTATGCAGTTTTTTTTGTGCACTCTGGCTCGGGATAAGAACTCACACTTCGCCAAAAAACCCAACGTTTCTACCCTACTGTAAATTAAAACTACCGTTATAATAAATACTGTTTAGAAAAGCGATAATGTATAATAATAAGCATGCAATGCGTACGATTGTTTGCGACTACGTGATATATAACATTGTATCTGCGATTATACTGCGAAAAATATACAATTATATTCTAATGTGTAATAAATATCTGCAAGCATCAATGTTAATGTTCAACGAGTGTGAACGTCATTGTAAAATTACAGTTTAATAAAGGAAGTGCAAATACCCCAGAGGGTGGTCAACGCACAATAATATAATTGTAAAAAAAAAAAAAAAAAAAAAAAAAAAAAACTACATATATGATGACATCGACGACGATGATGATGATACTGCAGACGCGAAACGTCGAGATAAGATGTGCTCATCCCCTGATTATACGTATACACACTTGATTTCCGCGCGAGATCTACTTAATTGCCAAGACATCTGCCGAGATGCTCGATTGAAACGTCATTGGCGCGATCGTTAGCTCGGCGCTCCGCGTTTGGCGGTTGCGAATTTAGATGATGGCCGGCGAAAGGTAGGAAACGTCAAAGGTGCTCAAGTACGGATTGCGTGGAATTAATAATAATAATAATAATAATAATAATCATAATAACAAAACGAATATCTTTACGCGGCGAGTCTTAAGATATCCCCGCGGTTCACGGATGACGCATCGAAGTATAGCGGAGCCCGAATCAAACTGTCACTTCGAGTTTATTTTCATTGTTCGTGGTTTTACTTTCACTTTTATAAAGGGGAGAGCTTTCGAAGCGATTCGAGTTATTCATAAATTTTTTTTTTTTTTCCAATTTGGATGGTTATAGTTCACAGCTATTATTGGAAAATTAAAAGTTTCGTAAAAAATATAAAATCGATCATCTCCACGGTTGCGCATTTATTTTGAAAATATTTTTTTATTATTGAGTCGATTGATTTTGTTGTAATAAAAATTACTATATATTTATGGATAGCACTCGCTGTGTGAGAAATTTCATCATATAAAATTGCATTTATTATATATTACATTGAATTCGGTGTTTCATACTTGCACGTCCCGTAAATCAATTTTTAATTCGTAAAATAAACTAAAAGTGAATCCAAACGATAGAGAAACGCCGATATTCATAAAATTCGGGCATTGCCTGCTTAAATATGATATAATATGGTTCAACGACTGACATTCGAAATTAGAAGCAGTTTACAGTACCATAAATTTAAGTAGAAACGTCGACCCAAGTAAAACAACTTAATATCCTCCCCACGCACGTGCTAAAATAAATAATGTGTTATTCCATTCGCGAAATAGAGGTAAGCGTAAAAATATCCGGCTAGCGTCAAAATATATTGGGATGGAAAGAGTTAAAAAAAATTTTCTACGCTCCATAGAGTCTAATTTCGACTGAATTTTAGCTGAAAATGAAAAAAAGAAAAAAAAAAATACGCGTATCCCTAAGCGACGATTCGAACGAGTCGATCGACCGCAGCTGTTCACTGTGCGCAATTGAATTCAAATAAAAGACTAAACCAAACCACTCAAGAAACACAAAAATTTAACGTAAATGTGTCGTAACGATGTATATTGTTCTATAGGGTCGGGCGTGTCAATCATATCAAATTCGATAGCTGCCGGTTTTATTGGAGAGATAGGATCCTCATGTATTTTTTTAATGCAGCACAATTGATCGGTGATGGTATAACTGCTCGGCAGAGACGCATTTTATTAGCTTGATTGCTTTAATTGCGCGAAGCACTGCCCCTGAATACCGGAAAAATTTAAGCCCGCACGGATCACGTAGACGCTTTTTCAATTTCTAACGGTCGGGCATTCGTGGGCGTCTAAAATTTTGTATCCACGTACGACGGGATTGAAAATATTACTTTGATCACGTTGTGAAGTATGAAAACCAACTGCCCATTTTTTAAACGTTATTTAAAATATTTTTGTGTGCAATATTCCGGAAATTCGGAACGATGGTAGCTAAAATTTTGAAACTAACAACTATTGACGACTAAAAACTTTTATAAAGATCCATACTGCAACTGACGGTCCTGCTAAAGTCGGTAGAATTGGGAAACTTTTTCTTGATTAACATAAGATTTTAAAAGTTTTTCATGCTTAAGAGCTATAATCATTTTAGTCGTATTTCAAACATCAACAAGGAACACAATTTTTTTCTCACCTTTTCGCAGTGGATATAAAGTTTTTAACTCTATTAGGCACAATTAAAGTAAGAAAACAGAGACAAACAAATTTGTTTTTAGAATAAATATTAGCAGAACTTTTTAGACCCCGTCACCCGTGTCGAGTCCCATGTTCAGACGGTGTACCAGAATTTACGTGTATCTACATACAACAATCCAAATCGATTGAGAACCCTGAAATTTGAGACGCGACTGATTACATGCACGCACGTACGCGCACAAACGTGTACTTACTATTTTTTGCAAACGACCTACACGTTTCTACAGTAAAACTTTATTTTCGACCATTAATGGCAAAGCTTCAAAAAAAGAAAACTTTCAACTCACAAACGTTTTTAAATTCAAACAAACGTGAAAATTGTTTCTAATGAAAAAACTTTTATGCTTGAAAAATCGAAGTTGCAAATAGTATGCAGGGAATAATATGACGTGAAATATTTTTTTACCAGGTCGCAGAGAGTATGTTCTCCATTTGAAATGTCAATTTCAAGTTATTTATTTTTGATTATATTTGATGAATAGTATCGTTTTTTTTTTTTTATTGTAGCATTTTGTGAAAATATCACAAGGGATGTTATTTTTCCCTTCATAATTATCAATGTAATATATCAGATCAAAATAAACCGCATGTTATAATTAAAAAGCAATGTTTTTGATATTATTACATCAAAGGGCCTAGAAATTTTGTGTACATACATATAAAACCTTCGTAAATTTTAAACCATTTCAAGATGATGCAATATGCCGCGACAAGTCTATTTCGAAGAAAAAAATGAAGGTTCAAAAATTAAAAACATTGATACGTTTATTTCACTTTAATTATTTATTTATTTGGGAAAAAAATGGGTTCAACTATAAAGTATAGAAAATTCATAGTAATAACAGAAATCAGTCAAATATCACTGATCACGCAAGTAAATAAAAAAAATGCACTATTGACAACAATGATGTCATTAAATAAATTTACCCATAGTTATAAAAGCATTGGTAAGATATAAAAGATCAATAATAAACATATATGTTTAAAAAGCTGCTGCAACAACAATGTTATCAACACAATCTGTTTTAAACTATAAAAATATTCGTACCTGCTTTCGTATATATGCGCCATTTCTCTTCTTAAAACAAAAACATTACACCAAGTAATAACATATTAATTATATTATATCGAAGAGGCGCCATTTGTTGCAACTGCTCACTATAATATAATATTGGTAATGTTTTTGTAACACTTATTGTAAACATTCTTCAAAGGTATGACTATTCCCTTCTGTCATTTTTTTTACATTCTGTTACACAGCGCCAATATTTTCAATGCCAGTTGCTGAAGCACAGCTTCTCTAGTTAGTGAGAAGAGATGAAGTAGCGATAGATAATTGTTGCCAGCACACCCAGTGCAATAGGAATCAGCCAGGATCTCCAAGAGCCACTGTAATTGTCAATGGTCACATCACCAAGCAGCAACTAGTGCAATTTATACATGTATGGCAAACACAAACCAAATGAACCAATGTCAAAAAAACAAGCTCCTAACTTGTCAACAAAAAGTTACTAAAAATCAAGGGTAAACCAAACCAAACCAAATAACAAACACAACACAGGTACAATCAGAATGATGCAAGTAAACTACATTCCGTAGGCAGTATTGGTGATTTAAAATTTGTACTGACCTACTATTAAAAAAATAAAATCTACTGTGATATAATTGTAAGTGGATTATATATAGACAATGAGATAACAGCTGATAAGAGGCAAAAAGTATTTCAATGCAGTTTTCAAATACCTGGAATCATCATCACCATCACTACCGCTGGCTGCACTTTTGGACTTTTTGTCATCTTCTTTCGTCCTCTCTTCCTGCAAATTAATAATGATGAAGAATCTTAAAAATTTATCTATTTTAATTATAATGCAAGTGAGCAGCACCAACCTTAACGATTTCTCCAACTTTGAAGGGCTTCATCATTTCTCTGGCATCAGTCGAATGAGCAACATCTTCAAAGGGTTCTGTGGAATCTTTGCCAGCCTGTTCCAGGAGCACTTCCTCGCCACCAGGATGCTAAGTGACAGTCAAACATTACTCGAATTGAATATATAAAAAGAAGAATTAATATAAAAAAAAAAAAAAAAAACGCCGGAAACAGGTTATACATGAATGACAAGAGATCAACGAGATTGTAGAAAGAAATATATACGATGACGTGACAAAAAAAAATGAAAAAGACTACAAAGTGGAGTCGATACCTCGGAGAGGAAGTTCGTGACATCGTAAACACTGTTGTGAATGATGATCCAAGCTTCCTTGATGTCGTTGCGCTGAGCCACCTCGGCTCGCGTAAATAATTTCGGAGCCGCCTCGTCTAACGACGTCGACGTCGTCGCTGTCGTTGTCGTCGTCGTCGTCGTCGTTTCTTCGACTTTGCTGCCCTCCGACATGTTTTTTATTTTGCTCTAGGCTTTGTCGACTTACTTTTTTAAACCGGACGTGAATAGGAGTCTGTAAGTATAAATCTTGAGATAAAGCTCTTATCAGTTTCACTCTCAACGACGTGTCCAGATACACTAGCTATATTGAACTTAAACCAACCACGCAGCCGATTTTTTAATCAAGGAAACACGAAACACCTGCTGCGTCTGCTTCGCGTGGACTGTATAGAAATGTATACATATGTATACGAGATTATTATAATCTATAGGCAGGCACTAGCCGTCGATAAGTTAATCTTCTTCTATTCCACATCATTGCACACCAAAAGGTTTGTTTGTTGATTATATAATTGTTCAAAAAACCGAAATCTTTGAAACTCTAAAGGGGAAACGCTTGGTGGTAAACATGAAAATTTTAAACAAAATAGATTTTGACCCAAACAAATGTTAAAACTTGAAAATGTTTTACATGGTGGAAAGCAAAGATAAGAATAAATTAAATGCAGTGTTTTAAATAGATTTTAAAGTCTTTAATTGGCACAATTTGGGGAACATTTCTTTAGAAGTCAAAAATATTAAAGTTCTCTTCTCCTAACAATAAAAATATCGATATACTTTATTAAAATACGCGTATAGCTAACAAAATAACATATATATAGGTATACATGTATACTCGAAGTGCACACACATCGTTTTTTATATATTTATACACTCTGGCAATTTTCTGTACAGAAAATCCAACCAACTACATATTTTTCGCGTACCTCTCTTTCCTTTTTTTATTTATTCGCGATTATTTAACGGAATTTTATGTGAAGCATTCAAGCATCGAATGTGGATCAATCATTCACCTGATTAAACATTGACAAAATGACTAATTATTCAAAACTTAACTCTATAAAATCTCACTTTACACAACAAGATATGTTTCGAATTATGGAATAATTCATTCAATCAAAAACGCATTGAACGATGCTACGATGTTTCGAATGTTTATTCGAATAAATTGACAAATTTACACTTTTATAATTTTATCGTATGATCAATAAGATATGAAAAACTCCTAAAAACAGATAAGATTACAACTCTTGAATGATTTGACAGGTCAAACACAAACACGTATCCAAGACTATAACATTTTTTATGACAGATCCACAGACCCCAAGCTGTTAGACCATAAAGAATAGTGCAAGGTTTTATTTTCTGTGCATGCTTCTACTTCTATTATGCTTGATATAATTCCAAGTACAAAAGTAGGGGCATGAAAATCGAATTTTTATAAAGTAATTAAAATATAAATGAATAAAAAATCAGTCTGCTTTACAAAGAGCACCAAAGTAATCTGTGATGAGGAATCTTTGAAGATTACTGTTTGACTATGAATTGTAATAGTCAAACTAGCATCTATAGTTAACAATTTTTTAACAATTAAGAGCACTTTTGTCATGTAAGCTACTATTTGTCTGAAACTAATTTCATCCAAACTTCTGCTTTCATGTGTATAACAAAGAATATTTCAATTGGTTTCTTAATCGAACAGTTTGCTTGTCCATATTTTATGTAGAAAAACTTATTTAAGCACACAAGACATTAAAAAATAACATTTAAACTCGTAAAAAATTTTTAATGATTGTAAAACTTTATCTCATAAGGTCGATTTTAATAAAAATGTAAAATACAAAGATTTTTTAATCACCTGATTCATCGCACCTCATTCACAGTCCAAATATTGGAGAAATCATAAAAATTCCTATAAAAGGTATACAATAAAAATTGTCTGAAAGTAAAAATCAGTCCAGTGCGTAATTAATTTAGCCAATCGGAATAAAATACGTCTTGATTAAATTAAACACGCGTATTCAATCCACATTCGAATACTTCATCAAATACATATGCTTGTATCAAAAAGATACGGTGAGTGCAAATTTTTAATTTCCCTCACGGCATTTATTTCGTTTGAATAATTTGTTTAATTGAAACAATCGAAGAAGTTGGAAGGAAGCGGTAGCATGTCACAAGTGTTTATCGCGCTAATATTATCTCTGCATCGAATACCAAAACGTAGTAATACATAATGCAAATATATCATACTCGTCAGCCCATCGCCGCGATGCCGCTGCGTCACTCCTCTTCCACGTACTCTTTGGGAAAAAACCCGACCTGATCGCCGATCTTTCCCTTCCACCAACCTTTGGCTTCACCCTCTTTGCTCAAAACAACGACGCGACAGCCTTTCCGCAGACTCAGCTGATTGCGCTCTCCACCCCGATAATCGAAAAGGGCCTTGGCCAAGACGCGCCTGAACGGCCAGAGCAAGCGCTGGTCCAGATTTTCGAAATTTTCCGCGAGTGATACTCGCTCGTAATACTCGACCAGCTCGACCACGCTCTTAAAGAAACGCGACTCGCTCAGGTAGTACAGATCGGCGCCGTCCACTTCGCGCTTGAATATTCTTATGTGCCTGACGACATCATCAGCCCTGAAATTCGAAAAAAAAAAATGAGATCGAAATGATTCGGCTGTCTCCGAAACCGTGAAATACCCTAGAGGAGGATGGGACTCACTTTATACTCAGCGCGTAGTTCGTTTCGTCTTTGAGACGCGGATGTCCCGTGGGCGGACGTATCCGAACCATGTACGTCCCGTTCTCCCGCTGCTCCAGCTTCGTCGCGGCCGCGTCCCTGCCCATTTCCCCGACGTACCACAGCTTGGCAGATAATTCACGTTCGAACGGCTGCGGGGACGGCGAGGGCGGTGACGGCGGGACGGGCGGCATAGGCACGCAACGCCCGGAATATATGATACACTGCTTGTGAACGGACAGTCGGCAGACGTCGCACTTGTAACCCTGCAAAACGTATGATGGAAATCCATGAAATCATCTCAGCACCATGGGATCGTTCGGGGACTAGGGTGTGGGAACCTGGATGACGAACCTGAAAGATTCTTCCTTTGAGAAACTTGCCGCATCTTTCGCAACTGCGGGGGCTGTCGAAGGTGGTGAGCTTGAACTTGTGATTGGTGTTGCGACAGGCCGCGGGGTAGATGTTGTCCATCGCGTCCTGCAGGGCCTTGATCCACATCTGCTTCTGGGCCTCGGTGCGCGCGTACAGGGTGTAGGCCTGCTTGTTCTTGTTCTGCACGAGCAGCCACTGGAACGACCATCGGGAGTCACGGCCGAGTATTTTCCGGTTCGACGGATCCTCCACGCGGTACTCGTCCAGTCTTATGGTCTCTCTGTAGCAGAACACGTCCCCTCGACCGGCCTTGCACACCAGCACGACTTGCTCGAAGACAAAAGCGTAGCGAGCCTTTATCCGCTGATCGCCGTGTGCTTTTATCTGAACAAGAAAATCCGACTTTTAACGAAAAATATACGCATGATGGGATGCTATTGAGGTTTTCAAATAAATCACGATGTAATTTTGCCTAAAAGTGTAATGCATCATTTTGTCTCGAAGTCCCGCTTGATACAATATTATATCCAGCGCAACATACCTTGAGCTCGCCGTCCTTGAGCAGCCTGCCGTAATTTTTGAGCTGAAAGTCCTCCGACCTCTCCCAGTCGACGATAGAGTCCTGAATGTCCCTAATGATGTCGATGGTGTCAGAGTCGCGCTTGACCTCGTTTATGTACTGGGCGACGTCGACCATGACGTCCCGAGCCTGCGTCAGCAGTCGTATGTCCTCGACCCATTCGCGCGGCGTCTCCTCGACCAGTTTGTCGAGCAGCAGGTGGTACTTGAGCACCCTCTGCATCGGCACGGACAGAATGTCGCGGAGCTTGAATTTTCCATTGTTAGCTTCTTTTTGGCACTTCTGTAAAATGGAAAAAAAAAAGAAAAAGAAAACAACAATGACTATTGCAAACGTGAGGTATATTGTTGATTTTATAAATTTGTTTACTTATCCATCCACTAATATATCCTGCATATTATGTGAAAAAATAACACTCTTTGTGCATGAATATCTTTCATGATCATCCGATTGTAGTAAATAAAAGCTTTTAAGCGCTAAAAGAGCATTCGTTTACAAACTACGATAAAATTTCTACAAACAAAAATGTATTTCCATCCGTATAAGCACGACTTTTTTCAACAAAAATCAAAGCTGGTGTGAATTCGTAGCAAAGCGTTTAGTTTGAGGGAAAAAAAAAAAAAAAACAACAACAAGCCATTACGTATCGATTACAAAGAGCAAACGGTATTTTTTTGAAATCCACAGTCCATCTCGTGCGATACGCATCGGGGACACAACGGCTCCCAAAACACTCACTTCGACGATCAAGCGGACGACCTCGTTGCCCTCGCAGACCTCGTGCACGGCGTACTGGGCGGCGGTGAGATTGGCGCAGTAGTCCCCGTAGATGAGGAACTTTTCGCGCCAGTCTAGGAAGACCTGGGCGAGGCCGGCGCCGTCGCGCGCCTTCCGCAACTGGCTGTGGAAGCCAGCGTGGATCTCGGCCAGGTCCTTGATGCCGAAGAATATGCGGTTCGAGTCCTCGGGCGGCAGCAGGCCCGAGAGCGGCCGGGCGAAGTAGCGCAGCAGGCTGCTCAGCACCTCAGCGTAGTTGCGCTCGGTCTCGATCAGCTCCTGGACCACGTAGTCGCGCTTCTCGCCGCCGATGCCCACGCTGGCGGCCGTCGACACCGAGACCTGTGGGGTTTGGGGTGGGGGGGGGGGGGGAGTTTTGCGTTAGACTCGCTCGAACGGGGGGGATTTAGGGTGAAATTTTTCGGAGCTCTCTGTCTCTAACTTTGGAAGTGATTGGGGTCTTTATTGAAAAGCTTGATTTTTGTCGGATCCTTCTCGAGAAGCGAGGAAAAAAAAAGAGCGTTTGATCTTTCGTATTAGTTTCTGCAACGACTATTTCGGGTTTTTTTCAATCACGATGATTTTTATTTTAAAACGTTCTTGAGACTACTTATTTGAATATTAAAACAAAAAAGATACAACATAATTTTCTGGTCCATGAGAACAAAAAAATCAAGTTCAGCATTGCCATCAACAAAATAATAATCAACTCAATATCATCTGCAGAATAAAAATAAAAAATTTTTCATTCAAAACTTCTCAAAATAAAAAATATTCACAACTGAATGAAACCATCCTGAATCACTGCCGAGACATTTCTTTTTGGGATCTTTTTTTTTTCAAGAGAGAAAGCTCGATCGACGTTCGAGTCGCTCCGAAAAATTTCGAAGAGGATCGCATGTACAACCTATTCTGTTTTTATCATACCTATTTCAAGCGTCTTTATTCATACTAACACGCATTTCTTATACAAAAAAAAAAAAAAAAAACAAAAAACAAAAAAAAAAAAAAAAAAAAAAAAAAAAAAAAAAAAAAAAAAAAAAAAAAAAAAAAAAAAAAAAAAAAAAAAACATCGCAAAATTTGTGAAAAAAATGAAAAAAAACGACGTCAAACGATGATAATGTTCAGAAGTAGAGGAGAAAAAAAAAACCAAATAACGACAACCTGTGAGGCCGGCAAGGGAGGCGGCAGGTTCAGGCTACACAGATCGTGGTAGACCTTCTCGCTGCACGCGTGACTGGACAGAGCCCCGAAGCCGCCCTCCTCGGCCTCGAGGTCGTTCCTGCAGCCGTGGTCGGCGCCCTCGGCCTCCTCGTCGACCGCAGTTTGGCAGCCGTCTCGCCTCCAGAACCGCCTGCGCCAGCCCTCGTTTTCTCGCCTTCGCGGGTGGTCGACCGCGTAATTTAATGAAAACACATAGAATAGCCATGCAGAGCGCTGTTGCATCGACTATTGCTTAAGCGTATTTATTGGTATTGTTGCGCGTGTACCGATATTTTTCATCATCGTCCAAAAATAAATACGTCAGAGTGTCACTTGCAAAATTCATTTTGCCGTGTTTTGGTGTGGATGTGGGGTTCGTTTTCAAATGCAAACATTAAAACAGGAAACACATAATGTTTATGATGTAACACCTGACTTGCTAGTCTGTATACTCCGGGTTTGTGGCTTCCTGTTGTATATTTTTTAATGACGCGTGTTTTTTTCAATGATTAGCAACACTGCACACCTTATTTCGCATATCGTTGGGAAAAAAAAATATGTATAAACTAAATCATAAAATGCATTGAAAAATCACACTAACTCAACGTGAAAAAGCTCAGCAACTCATGTACTACGGTAAAAAAAAAATATACTCTCTGAGATAAAGCGGCAGCAGCAGCACAATTACTCATTGCAAAAAGAAAAATTGAAATCAACGTCCTTCTCTCGTGACTACGATATTTCACACAACAGTTCTGTCTAACAAATGAACTAGCAGCAACACGTAAATACAAAACTCTAGCAATTAATTTTTTGTTTTTCAATCACGCATACCTCCGACTCGGAGCAAGTGGACCAGTGGTTGTGCCGAGTCGTCTGCGAGAAGCAGAGTAACTCGTGATAAACTTCAGACTCATCGCCTAGGTCCATGACCTTAGGCTTTATTGTAAATGCTGCCACTGGCGGCGTGCCGCTAAATGCACAAAATTTACCGTTCATACTATCGGTATTCCATTATTAATTATCTGTTGCTGCTTTAACTATTTTATTCTTCAAATTAGCAATTAAAGGACATGTTTCTTTAATGTTGAGTGAATCCAAATTGTTTTAAAATGACAATACAGAATTTGAAAAAAAAATGTCCTTTGAAGTACTGCAAGAAATGAATAGAGGCAAAAAGCTTACCCTACTCCGCTCTGTAAATCTTTATAGATGTCTTCTTGAGATCGACCTCTTTTGACGATGAAGCCTCTGTAAAATAATTATCATAATTAGCACAGCGATTCAAATAAAATTAACACAAGTGCAACGTATTTGCTACTTACTCGATTCCCTTGGCCTTAAATCGAGCCATGTTCGACAGTACAGATAGCGTGCACAGAACTTTATAAAAGTTGGACAGGTCAAAGAGCATAGTAGGCTCGAAGAGATCTGACTCCGATAAACCAAATATGTTTGAGCACGCCGACAAAAAAGCGTTTATATTTCTTAAACACAAAAACTGCGCCATCTGAGGCTTTTGATTGATATCTTTGCTATCTATGCAGTTGGGCTCTATGTTGTTCAGGAGATTGCAAAGTAGTACTCCATCCCTCAAAATGTAAGCCAGATCGACAGCCTTTGCTGTGGGCCAATTGGCCCTGTGATCTGCCCTCAAGGCTTTACATCTTGTCAGCCAGCTGGCACATTCTTGCCAGCTGTTCCCGATGATCTCTGCACCACAATCTGCTCCACTCATTTTGCATCGATTGCTACCAATCAACGGCTTAACAGGCAAGAATAAGGCAATAGCTTTGTTGAGCAGCAGACAGATTGAATCATTTTACAAGCTTTTTTTTTGTACTGGTTGATTTTCATCTCCACTATTTCTTGTGAATATGATACATCTGAAATGAAAACTATTAAGATTAATAAATAACAAGTTTTTTTTATAACGTATCTTCATTAATTTTTATCCACTATTATTTTACTCAATTAATCTAGTTCATTCATGTTATAAACTGTTTCAAGGTCCAATACGCGGCATATACTTCTATAAAAAGTTTTTGATTAATTTTTTCATGAAATAAATCATAGAAAAATCAAGAAAAATCGTTCATCGAATACTCTTGCGAATTTCCAAACAGAAAAACTCTACCTACATATTCATGACCGTGAAACAGTGGTAATGTTAAAAATTGTACAGGATACGAATGCTCTGATTGCAGAAGCGAGAAAATCCGCAGTCGATCGTAAATTTTCAAAGAGGGAAAAAAAATTCTTTCACAAAAACAAAACATCGGGGAATAAGTAAAATTCTTTTTGTGTAAAAATATGACAAAAGACACAAAGAGCCGGAGAGCGAATACTTATCCGCGCAATACTTATATACGTACCAATTAACAGGCGCGCTCTAAACTCATGTGTACAAAGAGGGTGGAGGCGAAGAGGAGAATGATCTCGTCGGGACTGCCCTTTGAAGTTTCGTCTCCAAAATCGAAGGGGCTACGGCGACGCGGAGCAGCAGCAACAGTAGCAGAAGTCCCCGTCCACAGCCGGCGACGATCTTCCGCGGAAGCTGCAGATCTCAACGACACGGCTCGACAACCTCACCGATGACATCCTCATCTTCTGATGCACGAGTGTACAAGCATACGCCGCATCCGCGCGCGGACGGTTCCAAGCAGCAGCAGCAGCAGCAGCCGTGGAGAAAGAAAATATATAAAATATAATACTCATGCGTGTATACCAGCAGCCTGCAGCTCTTTTTTTCTCTCCTCGTCTCTCTTTCGCCCGCAGCAATCAGCATCAGCGGAGCAATCATTGAAGAGCAGAGTGACAGAGGGAGGGAGAGCGAGACGGAGAGCGCAGCATCCGAGGGGAAGGGGCACACATGTGTGTAACATACGCGCGCACTTCCTCCCTCCCCCTTGACCCCGTCCTTCATCTACATACTCTCACGATCTCGTGATGATGATAAACCGCTCTCCGAACACGTTCGATGCGTAATAATAACAAAACAATACCTGAGATGGGTCACAGTACTTTCGAAGCTGAAGGAGGCAATCATTACGTTCGCAGACTACTACAAACACTAAAAAGGGTCTTATCGCATCACGAACGTCACTGTCGGACCGTCGGACGCGCTGCTAATTGACACAGTATCTCTCGCGCCATGTTGAATTCGTCTGCGCAATTGGAACTGTGGAACAACTCGCCACTGCAGCTCTGAGAGTTGCAGTCAGCTGTGCTCATCTCGGATTTTTTGCTCTTTTTTATTCTCGATTATAGTTATACGCCGCGGGTGCGAAAGAAAAGGAGAACAAGAGCAGCCTGCGCCGGGAGTGCCGCCGGGGAGCACTTTCTTGCCGATCGAGCTGTGCTGGACCCCTCTCGCTACAACTCGCCTCGTTTGCGCACGTTTATGAATGGTATCTTTTGTTTATTCTTGTCCGTGAATGGATCACATCCAGGCAGATTACATAGGTATACTTGGGCAAAGGATGCATTCAATAAAAAGGTAATCGTTGTTTTTTTTTTTTTTCGCTTGTTTACTACATCCGGGTATGAAAACTCTTTGTCGATAGAAAAATATGTGCAAGAATATCATTGTGTATAAAGTTAAAAATAATGTCTATTCATTGAGTTCGATGAAGGAAAAAGTATTCAATAACCAAATACAGATTTCATCCAGTTGATCCAGTTCATCGAGTTTCTGATAAATCCCGTCTTGGGGCATGGCTCATAATTCTTGACTGTGTCCCTGTAGTTTTTCCAAACCTCAGGAACATCGAAGCAGACGGTTCCACCTCCCCTGTCGAATTGTGTGTCCTGAGAATCATACAGTTGCATCATGAAAATTGTGAATTTTTATGCACATATGACTAAATTCTGAAAACTCAAATGGACATACAGCTCTATTGATATCTCCAACGCAAATCCAAGACCCCTTGTTATTGCCATCATCTGATACAGCCCATTTGGAATGATCATGAGAGCTTTTGAATTCTGTGTTAGCTTTTGGTAAGGCAACGGACTGAACGTTCCAAACTCTGCAGTAATCAGACAAAAAATTGAATAATAAGTACTTGATCATTGGAAGTTCACAATAACAAAAGCTACAAATTAGTTGATCACCTTGACCCATTACATTCAGAAGGTAATCTACCACGGCCGTTGAGCCAAGTTTCTGCATACAAGTCGGCGTTCAATTCTGGTGCCACAAAGTCATCATACAGATCTGAAAATTGTTCGTACAAATTACCTAGTATACATATAGTATATATCTTTCGTTTTCTTGACATTCAAGTACCTTTTGCCCATTTGTTACTTTTTGCAAATGATATAAATTCAATACCGTTGGTAGAATTAAAGTTAACTTTGTTATTGTAAGGGGCCCGGTTAATTTTTTTTTCATTTGCCGCAGAAGTAAGAACGGGGAATTTTTTACTCAATTCCTTTGGTAAATTCTTTTTGTAAACTATGATCTGATTGTACATCAGTTGTTTGCCAATGGTGTCAAAATTATTTTTAATAGTGGAAATACACAGAAAGCTTTGTCCATTGATTTTTCCAGAGGAAGGATAGTTGTATTCACCAATTGGTAAATCACTAATTTTAGGTTTCAGTTCTTCTGTAAAAGTAGCATTGTTTTCTTTTTTCTGTCTTTTGCTTCGTTCACCATGTTTTGGTTCTGGTGGAAAGTTAGGCACACTGTGAATCAGCCAGATTCCTTTGTCCTCATTTACCACTACTGCTCCTTTCGTATGGCCATTGTAATCCTTTGTAGGCTCGTTCGGTGGTTGGTCATTGTACAACAACCACATGTAATCTTTAGAAAGCTTCTGTAAATTGAAAAAAAATGTATCAATAAATAATAGTCAGGGTAGAACTATAATAACTTGTTGCTGAACTCACATTGTCGTAAAAAGGAGCTAATGTGTATGCTGGAATGGATTCTTTACAGCCAATATCTTTGGCTGACAATGTCCACCCATTTTTATAGTTATTACTATCCATGTATAAATAACCAACACCTTTTTTTATCAAACCATTTTGGCTCTCCGGTATTTTTGGTATTTTATATAATACAAACCTAAATCAGAATATATAGGTTTAATTAAAAATTTCAATCAAAAGACAAGAATTTCGAAAAATCGTTGAATTACATACCAATCAACATCTTTATTCTGTTCATTTTTACACTGTAACAGTAACACTTGTTGACAACTATTTAAAAACAATAAAACAAAAAATATACTATAAACCTTAAAAAACAACGTCATATTGATAAGTTGTTTATTATTCTTGTTTTTTAAGGCCTTTAACTACAAGTCACAACAAACGAAATAAACTACCTAATCACGCATCAGCTAAAGAACTGCGTTGGTTCTAATTTTCGTCTTATCGTCGAACGACACATCGTTAAAATTACGACATTTCTCGATGATAAGTGATTATTTATCGCACTATCGCGCAATCACTGATGACTGGATGACAGCTTTGAGTGTTTACAACTTTTCATCTTTTCCAATGTTTTACGACTTCAGAGCCAGCTGGTCAGTTACTGCGCGAACTAGATACAACAGAGAAAACGAGATGTATTATCTTGGGGGATGATATACTATCCGGAGTTGTTTTGCTGCTGTATCGACTGTGAGTACCGATATGCATCATTTATTTACTTATTTATTTGTTGATTCACTTATTATTACATATTATTCATCCGTTTTTGAGAAAAAAAAAATTTTATTTTCCCATAATTACAAAACATTTAATATGCTCGTTATTTTCATGAAAAACTTTATTATGGATTTACAGTTTATGTTAAGGTATTCTTATAAGTTTTCTTTCGTGTTATTATTTGATTTATACTTAAGTATTAAACTTAACGACGAAAAATCAGTAATAACGGTGATGTTTTTTTTTTTTAAATAATGTGTCCATGCAAAGTGAAAGAGCTTTAGAACTTTCATGAAAATGATTGTTATGAAACTGCAGAATTATACATGAAACAAATACTTCAACTATTTAAATCTTAGTAAAAACTAATAAATGAGATAACTTATAGTGCAGAAATCTTGACACATACCCGCGCGATGAGTGTGAATCATAGAATTGTCATGGAAAAACAGAAAGTATCGAAATAATTTAATAAACTCATAATTAAAATTTATCCGACAAAGTTGATTATCTCCATTGAAGTAAATAATTATATCATTCCTCAATTTATAGTACAAAGCCTGTAACTTCGTATATTATTCAAATTTTTGACATGCTCTTAAAGTGCATTGTAATAATAACAAATTTTTGAGAAATATCGTAATTGATCTAAGTATTCAATTATTTTTATCAGGAATAATGCGAATGCACTCCACAGCCTCGCTGTATCAATTGTTTCGAAAAAAAAATTGTTCGTATTGCTAGAGCCACTTGACTGTAGTTTATAATACATCTATTTGCTAACTACTAAAAGTTTTTAATTATTCGTTTTGAACGTATTAATTTGACATGCTTGGTTCTACTATCTACGGCAATGTATACGATAATTCACGAACTAGAGTTAGAGGAATCAAAGCGTCTAAATTTTACAATCTGTTGGACGCATCACGTATTTTCTCTTACAAAAGGTTTTTATTTCGACAACTTGACCCATTACTATACCTTATAGATTTTAAATTTTAGAAGTTAATATGAAAAAAAAATTCTGATTTCACTAAATCTTGAGATGAATAATTCCTCCTATTATCTGAGAACAGCTTGTGGCATTTAAAAACATTTTCAAAGTTGAAGCTATCGATCGGAGTAGCAAAAAAAAAGTAGAAATTTGTTAACTGATTCCACAAACAACAGTGTTAAAAATCTGTTCAATTATAAACAGAAAAATTATGTTTTACATTGAACAGACTACACACGTTTTGTGTAAATTATATTTTACACGAATTTTGTGTTAAGAGTACACAAATTTTGTGTAATTTTTACAAATAATGAGTGTTAAATAAACCACACAAAATTTTTAACGGTGTATTTATGTGTATTATATGATAAAATAACTGAATACGAGGACGTTATTATTATATAACCTATTATTTTGTTACATTATGTACGTATACGTTATTAAAAACTACTCTATTTAAGTTTTGAATGTAAGAAAAGTCTACTCACGAAACGTATCTCCTTATGTCTTACTGTGTTGTTGATCGCTTACTGCTTACAATATTACGTATTCACTCGACGAATGACTACATCATACTGATCATATACTTATATTTATACTGTTAACAAAAGTCACAAAAGATCAGGTGAGCTGCGCACTGTATACAGTGCGCAGCTCAGTCAGTTTGCTCTGTCTGGTGACTCAGCTAACTGCGAGCTGACTAACCTCACGGAATATTATACAGTGTGAACAAGTTATTCATTGGGTGAACACGTATTATACTGAGCAGTAAGCGATCAACAACAGAGTAAGAAATAAGGAGTTTATGTTTCGTGAGTAAACTTATCTTTCACTTATAACTTAAATAGAGTATTTTTTTTTTCATAACATATACGTAAATAATGTAATTACATAATATAATAATTAATACCAGTAGCACAATAATAATGTATACATACTCCAGTCAGTAAATTGACTACATATACTTAATATATGCATGAGTCAAAAATGGGATATTTTGGTGTGATAGGATTTTCAAAATTCAGTGTTAAGAATATTTCTATTATTTTTTCTACGTTATATGAGATCCCAAATTGCCGAAAACTTTGGACGCGGCTCTACTTATTGTCATTTTTAGAAAACACATCATTTACATTGGATTTTGAAAAAAAATTTCAAAAAAGCATTACGGTAATTAACAGGTCCGTCATTACCGAAATGGTACTTTTTTGGAAATTCTGAAGCCCCAAATAGGAATTGCACAATGAAATTTAGTTTGGGACATATGCACACCAGAAGCCTTCCTACACTATAGCCAACTAGCCGATAATTTGAAATACCTTCAAGATTAGGTGCAGTACGGTGATGGCCGCTTATTTTAGTCAGCAGAACATTATATTCTGCTCAATGACACTAAAAATAGGCACTTTCTAATTTCTAGTTGAAAAAAATTGGTCAATATGCTTGTTCGTTCTACTATACAAAATAATCAAACCCAAATGTCAAAGAATGGACCACTTGGCCCAACTAAATCATTTGTCTCGTGCTATTCAAAAGTGTCAAAACTAGGCTTTACAATTGGAACACATCGTACACTTTCAAAAATTCTTTTTATCGTCCCAAAAGACTAGAAAGGGTGCTAGACGGTTCATATTGCTGGAAAATACATCTTGAAAAAATTATTAAGTTAACACATAGGCAGTATCTTACGGCCACAGCAGATATTTTTTCGACTCGATTTCAAAAGAACTATCTATAAGAAAGAAATTTAGTTTACTCTGTTTGAAAAAAGTTTTGGCTCAAAATAATAATAAAATGGCAATGATGTTGCAGTTTGAGTCATCTTATTTTGAAATTATTTTGCAAATCACATCAGAAAACTATGGACTTTCGACAAAAAAAATGCGCTTTTCTTAAAAACATGCATGCTGTTCACGGTCTTTTGCGAGGTCTTTTGCATCTACCTTAATTTTTTAGTTTTGTTTTGCCAACGTGTATATTTATTTGCAGCTAAAATTTTAGATTTTAACATTTATCAGTTTCGGAAGTACCAATGAGGAAGCAAAATATAATACAGCTACCTCCAAGTGTTGACTTCGAAATCTGGAAAAATTTACCAATCTGAAAAAAAAAAAAGAACTAACCCTGTTTTGCAGCAATTTTTTCGTACTCCACCCTCCTGCTACAAATGTATACGTAAACGCACAAACTGTGTGACAATTGGTACCTGCAGCAGCCAACGCTTGCCATACGTCACTTGCAAAATACGCGCACGGTTTTGGTCCTTAGAAGCTCGAATGAAAAATAAATATCATTTCCTCGCTGCCATTTCTACGTATGTGTGTGTATAGTCCGTACGCACATGTCGGGCATGCTTCATGCGTGCATGGAAGCCCTGGATTATATACTATCAGCGCGCTCCAGCATACACATGTAATGCCATCACAGCTACAACTATGCGATTTTTTTCATAACACTCTTTATTTTTGCCTTACAATTTTTTGCGATAAAAACTATACTTTCGGTATGAAGATACACCTGAGTCCGATATGGCATGCCTCTACGGTATTTTTATGACGGATGGAAATCGAGCGAGTGCCAAGGACATAAAACCGTAATTTTACAAAAAGCATCGGTTCAACCGCGTTTACGGATAAATGCTCACTTTTAGAGATTAGAGGATTGTATGAGTATAATAGATACATCGATACAGTGCTATTTTAGTAATGAGCGTATACTAAGACCGAACTCTACTCGCTAAAACAAAATTTGAGAAAAAAAGATTCCTCCGAATTCGCGCTTTCTCAACGGTAATTTCGAATTCGCACTTTCTTCTCTGCAATTTATAATGATTTTCTTACCAATCCACAATATCATTGTGTGGTTCACCAGTTACACTTTAATCAACAGCCAAGCTCTGTATTTTTAAAACTCATTCTAATTATGATGGAAATTCGGTTTTGATTGCTAATAATACGGGATCAAGCCGTGTTCATTTGAGCATATTCGTCGGTATCCGGTACCAGGATGCTGCCGCTTAAAAACCAAGAACGGCCGTAAACCGGATATTACACGGACGAGAAACAAAAAAAAAAAAAAGATAATAATGGAAATACGGCTCGCCATAGAACGCGCACATCATATACATAACCTACGCGCTATAGATTGAAATTTCCCGCTGCAGCGTATTACATGAATAGCCCGGGAACGCCTATTATACGTATTGTACGTACTTCCCAAGAGCTCCATCACCGGAAACCCGAAACGTTGTTTTCCCAAATATTACTCCGACCGATCGCTGATCGTCGCGGCGAGCGCGAAACCCTCGTAAAACCCGGGCGGATCCATCCCGCATGACCCACGACCGCACCGGATTTTACGCCCAGGCATAAAATTGTCCGAACGATCGCTCACGCTGGAGTACCCGTGTATAGGTGTATGCACACTACGAGATGTAAATTGGGCCGAAACACACTGAACCCACGCTCGTCACACACCGGTTGGATCTACTACGTACACATGATGTGCATACTCCGCGAGAGAAAAGGGAGCATCAGATCGATCGAAAATCAAGGAGGTTTTGCGTGTCAGGCGCACTATAATGCCGCATACATGATATAATATGTACTGTGAGCCGATAAAACCGATACCTCCACTACTGCATATAGATCACGCGTGATGCTACCACTTGTATACGTTGTACGTTACACACACATCATACAGTATTGATCATCAAACCGTACAGAGTGTTGGGATTTCCTTTGAACGTGTCATGAATGTGTTTATTAATTTTTCCTACTTCGGGCACTTTTGCAACCCTGGTACACCCTCGGTAGAAAAAACAGCGTTCGCCACTCATGTGCATCCGACCAGGTCGCAACGGCCTCGGGACCGCCCTGTAGAGATGCACATTTGTGAAGAAAACTACTATTTTCATCCCGCTCCAAATTTTTCTTCTTTCCGAGGAAATTGCTGTTACTTAGATAACGACAGGCAGGGCTGCGAGTAATTCTCTTTTCTCCTTCGTTCTTCCACAAATCGATCCCTTGTGCGAGGGTGTTCCTGCCGCTGCGGCTTTTTCTCTCATCACTGTTCTTGTCCCAATGCCCTGAACACACATACATCGACGCCCCGGACGGAAACTATTCCCTTTCGGACAAATACTACACCAGCATTCGTGATAGACTACAATAATAAAATATGTAGTTCTTATGGGAATCGTAAAAATGTACAAAAAAAATAGTAATAAAATAAATTAACATGTGGGAAAACATGATTTTACACACTTAACTTTAAACTCGAGGCACCTAATTTTTCATCATATCTCATGGTACAACTATATTTAACTAGAGCACGATGAGTATATAGATACCTATACTGCGAGCCGTCGCAAATCATATGCTATTATTCGTCCAAGATCGGCGAAAGAGATTTGAAAAAAAATAAGGGAATAGTTTTCGTCCGGGCTCAGAAAAAAGGCACAGTTTTCATCCAGGCTTAGAAAAAGGGAATGGCTTTCGTCCGGGGCGTCGGTATATGATTCTGTAGATAGTATGCCTACTATACGATTGTCGTAAACGAGTACAGGTGTGTGTGCAAGCCGCACAGTGAACATCCACGTACGCGGACTTCCTTTTCTCGCGCTGTTGCGGTGTGTGTGCGTGTGTATATATATATATAATATACATGCATCCGCAGGAGTAATGGACCAATTATGCGCCGCGAATAAATCATTCGCGCTCCCCTTCGGTATTATCGCGCGAGGAGCGATAGCGCAAAATAGAAGGGGGCTGTTGAGGTGGTGTTGGGGGGGGAGGGGGGGGGGAGGGTTTAAGAGCAGGTGTGTACACCCGTGCGTGTATGTGTATGTAGGTCTGGGGAGCCCGCGGCAAATTTTCCGCGAACAATGCCAGGCTTGATCCGGCGCTGCGCTCATGAATGTATATTACGCCGGCGAGGGGGGAGGGAGGAAGATTTCCGCGCCCTCTAATGCACGGCGGTGCTGCCTCCCACTCCGTTAGTCCTTACTCTTGTCTCCCGCGGATTTGGTTGTGAGGCTTGGATGAGTTACCCCCCTCCCGGCTCTTGTGAGCTGCAGTGGGTGCGCGGGGAGCCAAACTGCCGTGTATTATGTGTACATGGATGCGACTCGTCGTTCGTCACACATATGCGTAACTACAACCGAGTACACTGTGTGCAGTTGCTCCGATGCTGGTGTCGACGTGTGTGTTATTTCGTGTAAAGGCGGCGCGGCGCGGTAGTGCTGTCTGTGTCATTCTGATTTAATTTTTTTTTCTTTTTAGGTAATTCGGAACTTAGCGTTTGGAATTTTTTCATTTTTTTTTTTCCTGAGCCATTTGGATTCAAGCGAGTTGCAAACTTTTAGGCCCGACACGAGCGATGTTTTTAGAAAGCCCACGTTAATTTGAGTGCAATTTAAAAAAAATACAATTGCTCATGGTTATTATATTATTGCCGGATTTTGTTCATCTCACGCCCGCGTGATTAATTTTGTTTTTTTTTTGGTACTGTCCCAAAATAAGATTGTATTGAGAAAAAAATGGTTTACAATATTTGAAAGAAGTTAAAATCGTTCTTGTGCTATGACTGTTGTTAAACAATATCTTGTAAATTATGTACACGTTCGTTTGTTTACACTATTATTTGCTTTTATTGTTTAACATCAAAAGCGTGTCAACACATTTGCTTTGGGGCTTTTATGAAGACCGCGTCGCGGTCAATCAAATAAGGGTTGACCGGGGGCGCCTTTCTCTCCTCACACAACTAGAACAGAAGTTCGGAAAGTGAGGAGAGCCACGGAGTGGGTGATTCGAATCACTCACAGACGTTTGGTCGCGGCACGCTTTTGTTACAACAAATTGTTCTCACCGTTACCTTAGCAATCTTTTGCCTTTTTTTGAAAAACAACAAGCGAGCGTAATCAGTCGCTAGCGAGCTCTTGTCATTAATTTAACCCAGATTGTTGACGTATAAAACGAAAAAGTTTGTCACAATAAATATTCTTAAATTTTTAAATGTTCGTCCTCATTAATTAAAAAGGAGTTGGGAACAATGGCCTTATATATCTAACTGATCAGAAAACTAGTTATAATTTTTACATTATTTCATTTCGTCACTCCACTGATTGGTGTTTTTTTTTCCCCCTGAATTCGTGAAATAATAGAAATTAACGTCTGTTGAATTTGCTGATGAGGGTCTCAACGAGGAAAGACATTTTGCTGTAGGGTATATACCAAAGTACGGTTTACTTTTCCGATTGCGCGGGAATCCAGATTTTTCGTAACGCACCTGTAACTTGAAAAATCAACATGCGGATGGCGAAATTCCATGAATTTAAACAGGATTTTAAAATAAATCAAACGAAAAATTTCTTTCTCTTTTTCCCCGTGCTTTTTTCCGTACTGCGAATTTTCCATCAACCGACATCCGTCAAAAATTTCACGTATTGCTGACACGTTGCTGCAACATTCATGCATATCTTTACGTATTCCATTAATCACGGTGACGGTGATTCCCACGAAATAAAAATAATAAACGCCAGAAAATCACTCATTCCCCAAAAACAAGAGTCTACGGATCTGCCCTGACCGGCCGACAAATGCGCGCCAAGGACAAAGTAATTTCATTAGATTCCCAAAAGGACGCGCGCCCGCCAGCCCGATATCTTTCGGAATCCCTTTATCAACGAAAAAGTTTGAACAGAGCTCCTGCCGAGGGATTTTTTTCCCCGTCCCTCGTACACAGGCCCGATAAAACGAAAATCCCGCTCTTAAAGGGGATAACGCGCGTTACGCAAAAAAAATGAGCCGCGATGAAAAACCGCTCGCGAGTTTTCGGCGGATCCTTCCCCCTCCCCTCCCCAGCACGTCTGTAAAAAAATTCTTCAAACTACTGTAGGGGAGCTGAAGCTACTATACCCCCCTTTTTTTCCTTTTAAGACCCACGGTAACTGCACCAAAAAGCGCTCACGACGACGAAAAGGTCCGTATAAACTTTAGCGCGGGGTCCATCAGCCGTCAGGGAGTAGATATGAGTCTTATTAGAGATGGAAAGATATATATTTTTTTTACTCGTAGGGCCATAACAATTTTTATGAAAAAAGTAAGTTCAAGTATCGCCGTTTTTTGATCACGATACCATATTATGCATTAGGCAGATTAAGCACGATATGCGCGTCAATGGGTAATTTGAAAATAAAAATCACTAAATCGGACGAGTCAACTTGATAAATACTCAACAGGATATCACAGATTCGAGACTCTTATGTCCGTGAGTGTCTTAAAAAACATTTATCGATACAATTATTCTTTTAATACATTTACTCAACGAAATTACTGTGCAGGGGACGAAACGGGACAACCAACTCAACTTGTGTGAAATAAATGATGAAACAGAATAAAGAGAGGGACAGAGGTATGCATACATTAGTCCAGCATTCGGTCTTCAACCTCTGAGAAGACTCACAATACGGCGCAGGGGGGGTTGTGTCCAAGGCACAAGGTCGAAAGCGAATACGTTCCAAAGTAAAACGCTCGCGCGCGCGTATTTACCAAAGGAATCCGGGGCGCAAACGCGAGCGCGGGGAAAAGGCTCTCCCCGGGATCCGGGGGAGCGCGCGTATACGTATACGAGTGCGGCCCGCGCCACCGCCGAGAGGGTACATTATCGCGCTGGCGCGGGTGTATTTAGAGCCTCTCCCCCTCGGTCTCCCCCTCTTCCGCCCCCGCGGGGCAGCACACTGGATATAATGCCTCCGCTCGCGCGTCTCCGCGAAAACCGCACTTGCGGATCCGCGATTCGATACCTGCGGATGGGCGCGCCGGGCAGGCTGTAGCGCACTGCTGTGCGTATAAATGTGTGTGTGGGTGCAGCGTGTGTGACGGGAAATATGAGCCGCAGAGAGCAATTTGCCGATTGTCGGGCGAGCGTGTTTCGGGATGAGCCGTTGCAGGGCTTTTAGGAGGGCCGATTGTGGTGGGGATCGCGAAATGCTTTTGAGAGGGTCTGTGAATTTTTGAGAGAGAGAGAGAGAGAGAGAGAGATAATTAGAATTAGAATTAGAATTGGTTTATTTTGGCTAGGGACTCGTGGTCCATGATAGCCATACACATTATACAGTGCCTAGAGGCACGACAAGTGGGCGCGTAGGCACACTACAACAAACACATGTAAGAAAGTAGCAGCATCTAGTAATCTTAATAAGTATTCTTAAAGTAATAAGGCAAAGCCGTAAAATAAAAATGAAAATAAAAATAAAAATGTAACAGCTAAAAGTCAATATTGAAAAGCTCCATTAAGTTTACATACAGCGCAAAAATCACTGAACTTAGTTCTTGAATGAGCGTAGTCACTATACAAATCACGGCACAAATCACTGCACAAGCTGTTTAAGTCGCGGGTCAATCGACTGGAGATGTCGCAGGACCCTGCTCTTGAAACTAGGTGAAGCAT
>JAPYYV010005493.1:433-16252 GCA_030522625.1 Copidosoma aretas | reverse complement strand
CGAAATTTGTGACCGTTACTGACAGCGTAGATGTTGGTCAAAAAATCTGAAAAAATTACAGTATTGTTTCCTTACAGAGTACTACTGATCCTCAAAGTTCAGAATGAAAAAATTTTTTTTTGTCTCCGTTCACGTGGAATGCCCCATATATATATAATATATATATATATATATATATATATATATACACACATGTATAATTATTTTGTCTAAAAAAAAAAAAATTATCTACTTTTTCACTAAAAGCTTAGTATTACTTGAATAAAAATTAAGGTATTTTTATACCTTATTAAATAAGAATATTTGATACTTTGTAAGATAAATTTTTGTTACTCAAAAAAGTATAAAACCGGTTTTTAAACATCTAAAATCATTATGACAACCTTAATAAGGTGTAAATATAAATTTTTTTCCGAGCCACCATAAGAAATAGAAAAGAAATATTGTATGCCCGGGGTTATTAAAATTGGTTATTGGGAAAAAAGAGAAAAGAAGAAGAAAAAAAAAAAAAAAAAAAAAAAAAAAGAGAAAAAGAGAGAGAGAGAGAGAGAGAGAGAGAGAGAGAGAGAGAGAGAGAGAGAGAGAGAGACAGACTTTTTCCTACAATCGTGTTTTTTCACTTACACATTATATAAAACATTTCTTACATATTTTCACAAAAACATAATTTAATGGTAAGTTTTTTTTAGAAATTCATTTTTTTTGAAAAAATAGTAAGAAAAAACGTTCATTTTATTAACTTGAACTCTTATTTATTATGTGATCCAGAAATTAAAAAAAGTAAGGTTATTTCAATGTATCTACCAATCAAAATTTGTGGCCTCAGTATTGCTGCTCACTTTACAATCTGTACAAATTTTTTTTTTTTTAACTATACAACTTTATCCTGGAGATACATCGGGTATTTTCATTGTAGATGTACACACATACATTCTACCATGAACGGTCTATTTGATGTCCCAGATTATTACAGCTTCACGTAATGAGATTTAGATCGAAAAATATAATAAATTAAGACTGTTTTTCTGCTGATGGTTCAACAGAAATCAGACCATAGACACGTATTGTTTTAGTTGTACCCAACAAAAAAAGGCTAAATTAGCGTTACGAGCCCGTGTCCTTTTCACATTTTTTCACATTTGACAATGCCTAGAGCCTACGTAAGGCCTTTTTGTTCTATCTGTGGCATGTAACTTAAAAGGTATTGACGTAAGCAACATTTTCATTTACGTTTTGAAGCCAAAAAAGATTCTATCCTAGACTGGGATGCTGTTTAAGTTGCAGGAGTAAAATCTTATAAATTTGCTTTGCGCGGAAAATGCTCTCGTATATTCATAATGCTCACCCTGGGTGAAAAATAGTTTTTCTACCTCGGGCACTTTTGCAACCCTGGTACACCCTAGATAGGAAAACCAGCGTTTGCCACTCATGTGCATCCGACCAGGGGGGTTCCAACGGTCCCTCGGGCGTTGCTTCGCAAGCGCCCTTGAGCCCAGGGACCGCCTTGGAGACCGGCTCAACGTTTTGTTAGTCTTTAACAGATAGCATACCATGTACAAATCCTTAAAACAGCGGTGAAAAATGGCTTGAGATACATCAGCATAGTCTATGGTTGAGGCATGGATTTTTAATTGTCCATATCGTAGATAATTCATTCTAACTGCACAATAAACTCCTTTTTTTACGGTTGTTCAATCGGTCTCTGTACCATAAAATCCTACAGAACATTCAACATGAAATCTGGCGGGGTTCTTGCCTGCAGGAATTACGTAACATGCAGAAATGACTATCATTCAAAAAGTCATGTTCAAATGATATTGTATAACGTTATATCAGGCTTTAACGGTGCTTTTACACACATTTTAAATATAAATAAGTATGGCGTTCGGACGAAAGAGTGCGCTATGCAATACCCTTGTCTATTTTATTATGGTTTGGCCCATTCAGTGTTCCCAGTTTCTTAGGTATCATATGGAATCTTTGTTGGTTATGCTGCTTATGGTTTTTCATTTCAGAAAATATGCTCCAAGCTGTATCAATAACTAACACAAAATGTTAAGAACATAAGGTGTGCTACGAGATACATCCAAACTTGATTATTTCCGCATCTTTTGAAATGCTGTCATGTTTGTCCCGATTTTGAGTTAATTCATTGCTTGTTCTTAGTCACTTAAGGTGGCTAACTTTTGAAATGCACGCGATTGGCTGAAACTTCGGGAAGATGCGTCATAACACAAATTATAAACTTCTCATGATGTTTCCGTTATTGATGAAGAACTTGGGGCATATTCTCTGAAATGAAAAACCAGAGGCAGCAGAACGAAAAAAGGGTTACTATTACAAACATTTTGTAACAGCTTTTTTGCTTATTTTTTCTGTATTCCCTACTTTAAGCCGCAAGAATGTAATAAAATAGATATGATTGCTTCAATTCCTTGCCCTAACATTTAAAATATATATAATAATTCTAATCACTAGCTTTTCTAGTTTTGCGTCCTGTTGTTGACCCTCTTGATGGGGCTAATTTACCGAAAAATCGGGAATTTTTCTTATTTTTCCATTTTCCCTACTTTAATATGATGAAACGTAATAAAATACAAAAGTACTAGAATTTCTTTGTCCAATAAGATACTATATGTAAAAATTTTAATTGACATTTTTTTTCTTTTGCATTCTGTTGGTAATTGCCAAAATGGGTTCAACATGCAAAATTTTTTTTTTTTTTTACTTATTGATTTCTTTACCATCGGAATATGTCTGATTACTTTGGGATTTGTTTTCTACTCATTATAGGAAGTAAAAGGAATTATAGTAGCCTTTTTAAATGAGTTTTTCAGTGTTCTCATCTTTTAATTTTTCTGTTTTTCCTGCTTTATTTGGTGCCTTGCTGTCTAACTCATTTAATGGGTTAGACTTATTTTAATTTATGTGTGTAGTATCCTGGTAGCTAAAATTAGAGTAAACTGCCTACGAGGTAGGCTTAGTATGCATTATTAACACCCTTGTACTTCGAAATCTTGATAAAAAATCAAAGTCTCTCGAAAATTTTTAATCACTTCTGAAGATTTCTGCTTCGTTGTCATGTTTTTACAAATTATATTCATTTTAGAACAATTAAATATTCACTCTGGACTTGTAAGAGTCTGTTAATCATTTTCTGGGGATTCTGTATGATTCAAAAGATACAAATTCTTTACAGATTTGTATTGGTGCACATCTTCTAAATTAATCACAAAGCTTTTACGCTTTTAAATTGCATGAGCAAAAATTATGTCGGGCATGTGACGTATTGCTTAGCTGTTATGGCAATATGCAAGAAATAAAAATAAAATTTTTTTATCCATAGAATATTTCTTCCTTTGTATAGTACTACCTTCACTACCACCACATATGTACAGCATGTGCATGCACCTAAATTATTTATGTTAAATAGTTAATACAAATATTAGAAATCTTCTGATATCTTAACTAATACAAAGCATTTTTTCTAAAGTAATATATATTTATTCTTGGTTCGAAATGTAGTATACATTATTGTGTTAATTAAAATAAGCAATGAAAAATATCAATTTCTTAAAAATCACATTTCTGAGCTGCCACGACGCTAACAAGTTAAATCACGTACCTAAACTGACACCATACTAATAGGCAAAATCATGTATTCTAAAATTATGTACTGCTAGGCTTAGTGAGGTATTGCAAAGGTAACCAGATTAAAAATTCTGTATTTGTAGTGAGGTTAATACTTAAATTATGCGTTTTAACTGTTATCTAACATACTAATATAAACTTACGAGTGATGCAAATGAAATTTATGAAATTTGACTCTACAGTAAAAAAAAACTTTTATCATAATCTCACCTTGAAGTTGTGTGTCAAAATTAGTAAAGACTTATATTTTCTGGAAAAAAGCAGATTGCAACATTCTTTAGAGCAATTGCCAATAAACAAGAATGTATTACAGCAACTATTTTATAAGAGTTAAGTTGAGAAGATACAAGTTATAAATGGTGTTCTAAAAGAAGTACAAAGTTTTTGGAATAAAGCTGCTATACCTAATGACTCATAGTAATACTACAATGAAATTGCAGCAACAACATGATGATTATTAGAGTTTACAAAAAAATAAACAAAAAACAAACTTTCAAACATTGAAAAGTGAAATAAAGGAGAAACTCAGCATTTTGTTTGATATTGCTTAAACAGTCGAAAAGTTACGTGTAGGTCATTCAAGGTTTGATATAAAATTTGAATCATTGCAGCATTTTGTAATCATCTTAGTAACTGGAAGTTTAAGCTAGACTTGTAACGATAGACCACGCGCCGAAAGAGAGCCGCAGGGGTCAATATTATTGTGGTGAGGGATGGACATTGGCGGTCTCTGTCTCTATCTTACGTTATGTCGTAAAATGATGTAAGAGAAAGATAGAGTCTGCCAAGATACATCCCCACCACCATATTGTTGATCCGAGAAATCTTGCTTTGGTGCGTGGTCTATCTGTATGAGTCTATGATTATATCAACGCCGAATCGACATGGTATTGTTGGACAAAAATCAGCCTTGACGCCGACAACAATCCACCAATAACTCGATAATGCTGATCAATCTTCACTTTCAACATTAGTTCACTGATGCTTCTTTTAACAATAAATATTGTCGTCCACATTTTTAAACCATTATAAGTATTATTTTTTGTATTAAAAGTAAATTGTCATCATTAGCTCGTAAAAATTAAATCACGTAAACTGATTATATTTTGTACGTAATTTGAAAATTTGCAGAAAAGTTATTTCTAATTTTTATGTTCAACTCTTTACTTTGAAAACTTTGTACACCATTCACTTAGAACAACACTCCTAAATGTATCAAAGTTCTAACCATTGTTTTTATCTTTGTCCTGCACCGATCAGTTTAGAGTTATTTTTCTTTTTAATTAACATGTTCTAATTACAAATAAATCACTACTCTTACATTTTGATAAATATTTAAATTTTAAATTTTTTCTTATATTATTAATTTAACAATGATAAGTATACATTTCGAGATAAATCACCATCGCAACCCGATTCTTCAAAAATATCATTTAGAAGCGAGTCAAGTGATTCCAGTAGTGTGCAATATACTGAGACGAGAGGTCGGAATACGAGAAACAGAATATGAGAGATCTCTAGGTACCTATACAATAAATTTAATGACCGAAAAAGTTGTAGCTGACATGGATAGTTGTAAAGTTTTATATAGAAGTTCGGTACACCTTATCGGCGCAATCGCTGATGCTTTAGGGCATGATCCTAATGGAAACATTTAAAATAAATCATCGTTTAATGTACAGCGAAAAAAAATACGTGCACGGTGTGCTGAAATCATTATTAAACTTTTGCATAATCATAAGACAAATGTATTTGTTGTGCATTAGGATGGAAAATTGATGCTGGATTTAAAAACTTGCAAATCTGAAGATATAGGTATATTCAGGCATATGATATAGCTACATATCTCTAGCAAATTTCGAAGAAAAAACATTGTTTCTAAATTTTATTTTTTTGAAGATATATCAGCAAGTAGTAGTGTTATTATCTGATTAATAACACCAAAACTAAGGGATTCAAGTATTTTTGGACGATTTTTGAAACACTTTTTCTTCATCGTAATGTGCGCATAATTTTTATCTATTTTTTTCAGCTAAAAATACAGCTAAAAAAGTAGTCGTATCCTGAGCCTGCACATACACCTATATTTTTAGCTAAAAATACAGCTTAAAATACAGTTAAATACAGCTCAGCTAAAAATACACAGTATAAAGCTAAATTTTTAGCTCGTATTATCGAATGAAAATATTTTCCCGGGTATATTTTAACAAAAAGAGGTTTGTGTCTTTAGATTATGGGGTAGTACGCGATACCAGAATGTTTTGAGATCAGATGCCAGAATTTTGATGCTGGGTAGTACGCGATACCAGAATGTTTTGAGATCAGATGCCAGAATTTTGATGAAGGTTATAAATGTAAATAAACAAAAAAAATTGGTGCTCGACGCTCAAAAAATGCCGTTCGGGGGATTAGAAATTCGGGGCATTACACATTCGGGGAATTCATTTTCGGAGAATTTTTCGGGGGATTGACCATTTGGGGAAACGCATTCAGGGGAATGATTGGGTATCGTAATTTAAGCATACTTTTCGGTAAATGAATAACTCACTTTACTTCAAGCTTTTTTTTTGCACGTTTTGTTTCCAGTTACTTTCATCTCTTGTTCGTTTTCTCCTGTTTTTCATGATCTCAGCATTAAATATTCAGCAATATTCAGCATGAATATTTAAACTTTAATTGTAATACCCAGATGATAATACTATTTACGTACATTTAACAAATAATTAAAAAAAATGCACGGGGAAACACTTTTAAAGTATCGATTCATAAGAACAATATGATCATTGTATTGTTCAACGTACGTACGGGTAAACATAAACAACGAGTATCGGCTGCTTGTCCATATACATACAGCAGCCATGGTAGCTTCGCGCAGCATGGATAATGTAGCTCTAGATAAAATCGTTATAACTACTTGAGTTTTCATCCAATCACGTTAGAATTTTATAGAAAACATCTTTGTTCAAGAAGGAATAACTTTCTCGCTGGAAATTTCTCCTACGATAAAGTTCGTAGCGCACTTTTTCTTCGTAAAGATAAAAAACGTAACCTTAAGAAGAGTGCATTAAGTTAGTGAATTATATTTTTTCGTATGGATTTTGATTTGCATAAGTCATACTGTCGGCATTGCTAGGACTTGTAGAGTATATGTTTAAAATTTTAATGATATTTATGCATTTTTGACCGAAATAATGCAATTTAAGTTTAAAAATCCATAGTTCTTGAATTGTAAAATTTTCAGCTTATTTTATTTTTTATCTTGAAAAGGAGCAACTTAATTAAAAAACGGTGAATACAAAAAAGGTGCGGATTTTTATTTTCAACATGCCAGTATTTTTTAAATTTTGATTCGGAGAATTTGAAACTTTTTCTCCTTGGTCGCGAACTTGAATTCCTTTTCGTGCACTTATCAAGTTTGATGATCCGAGTCCTTAATTGTACATCGGCTTTTACAGACGCCTTACTTTAAAAATGAAAAAAACATCAACCAAATCGGTTGAAAATTGTGGTATCTAGAAACTCTTGAACCAAAACAGTGTTTTTTTTCGCTGTCGCACAGTGGGACGAATGGGCATATTTTTCTCAAAATAAGATGACGTCTCATTGCATAGGCTAACTTCAATAAGTTTTTCTTATTACAAAGGATTTTAATAGTTAATTAAAAAAAAATTTGTCTGAAGCTGTCGTAGAGCTCTGGGAGAGGCAGGGAGGCCGTAAAAACTCGGTGCCCTAAGGTCAAAAAATTAACTTTATTTTTCATAGATATCGTGATGATTTTATCCCAACGTGATATAAAATAACTCTATAGATATTCAAGGTTACAGAACTGAATAATCACGCTGATGTTTGAAGATTCAAGATGGCGCCACCAATATTTAATATATGATATTTTATTATTTTTGTATTAATTAGATCTGATACTTTACATCTTCTTCGATATAGCAATTAAACCATTGGTCACGCTGTTGAAATTTCAAAACGGTTACTAAAACAAAATCACGAGTCATCGAAATCTCTTTTTCATTTTTCGCCTTCAATTCTCAATCAATCGAGCCGAGTCAGAGCTTGATCGGTTCTTTGAAGTATAAATATTGTGCGTCTACTCTTCTTTTTGCGATGAAATAGCTAATTTTTCAATAAATGATGTTGTAAAGCTGTTAAATCAAGTTGACCTTGGCAATGAGGAAGGAAACGTAAACTACCTCCCGACTGCCCTTAAGGCAACTAATATTATTTGTCGATCATAACTGTAGTAAATATGTATTATAAAATGCACACGGATAATACTGACACTAATCTTATCCTTTCAGTTGATACCCATATCATGGGGCTTGTAGAGATGCAGATGATCAGCTATTTTTGTTTAGCCGCCATTATGAAATTGCAATAGCACACATTCTAATGTATTTAACATAGTTATCAATGATTTAATAGCTGTGTCGAAAAAGGCGTAAGGAATAGTATCCAATTAGTCCAAAAATAATCAGAATGTTGCAATTTTCCTGGTGTTCCGGCAGCTATATTGCTGTCGAGATCTTGAATCTTTTAAAATCAGGATAGTATTTCAGCTCTGTAATCTTTAAAAGCTATGGAATGAGAAATTGTTAATTCTGTTGAAAAAATTTTTTCATTAATTCTATTAGAAATAAAGTTAATTTTTTATTTTAGGGCACTTTGGACGTTTTTGAATACGCCTCCTCAGGGCCGTGACTTAACTCCGGACAAAATTTTCTTTACTGTACTACTCAAACCCTTCAAAATAACAAAATAAAATCATTTAAATCGACCTGTGTGATCAAGAGTTACTTGATTTTGACTTTAAGCTCTAACTGCGCAGCATTGTCCCCGATTTAGACCAACTGGCCGGATTTTTTACAATGCTTTGTGTAAAGTTGCTATATATGGTGAATAAAGGTGCTATATATGCGTAATGAGCCACTTTAACTACACAATTAGCTTCACTGATATCGCCCCTGAAATTCAGATGCGACATTTTCTATGAAAAGTATGCATACTACTTACAAATTTATCAGGAACCAAAGACTTAAAATTATTAGAAGTTTAATATTCAATTATGGTTTTCACTGTTAAAAGGTAGTCACTTACATGCTTTTTAAATATTTGGAAAATTATCACTTTGGAAAAACTTGTAATTAAAGGATATTTTTCAAATTCGACTGAATAAATATTGTTTGAATGATCGTAAATAGTATGATGTAATTATACATCACAGCACACATTTTGAAAATAAATTGGACAAGAAAGAAATCAAATTCAAATTTTTTTAATACTTATACATCAATTAGTTCGTTGAAACATATAATTTTTATAGTTTTAAAGTATTACGAACATGAATAACTATTGATTTTTAATAATTTCTTATTTTGTCATAAAACATTTTGTACAGTTATCATATTTCTCACTTATTTTGAGCAATTTATGTCATTTTGTTCGACTGTGATAAGTTGCGTTTAATCAATTTTGCGTGTATTCATACTCGCACGCTATTTTTCTTAGCAGTTTACGTGACCTTTTATGCAGGTGTTCTATAAAAGTACGCAAAGACTGGTGATAATGGACAAAAAAATTCCGATAATACTAGCCGTATGTGATGACTTGCAGCGATGTCGCACCACATATTGATAGGCACCTTAAAAACTTTTCGTTGATACCAACTAGTTTTCAAGTACTCAAATAAAACCCCTGCTCGAGTGGCAGCCACTCTTACACTGGTAATAAAAAGAAGAAAGCAAAATAAGGCTCTATAATGAGCTATTTTAAGCTCTCTGAATGTTCCCGTAGCGAATTAGATGACTTGAAATCCCTAACAAGTAAATTTTGTTTTCGACTTTGGATCCCCATTTTCGATTTTGCTACTCTGTGCCATGGTACGAATTGTACTATTTAACAGTTGTAGACATGATTCACACTTAAAATATCTAATAAAAAAACGTATATTTGTATAAGCATATTGAAGAAAAGGTACTGCAGTGTTATACAGTAAAAAAATACAGTTTTTAACAGTTTGTCTTTAATTAAGAATGTATGTCAAATTTCTATTTAAAAAAAAAAACAGTTATTTTTCGCCCTTTTAATGCTTAGAAAGCAAGAAGGCAAACAAAAGTTAGTGAAGATGATATATTCTAAATCGTTAATCAGGCGAATGATTGGTGTTCCAAATTTCTACACACTGCCAACTATTTAGAAAAATCTTAAAATAGTTGAGATATTAGAGAATGCTGAGAACTGTAAAATATCAAAATTCCAAACCTTAAGACTCCTGTAGTAAAATGAAGAAGGCATTTTATCCGCCAAGAAATTTTTTGGAGGTCATGTCAGCTATAGGATGGATAAAAATTTTACAAAAAATAGTTATCTGTGAAGTATCAATCAGTATCAATATAATTGGTATTTACAAGAAGCTTAAAAAAAAAACCGTCACTAACGCTTTTTCTAGGATCCCTGGGTAGAAAAAATATTTTGTATCATTGCAGCGTATTTTCATTTTTCAATAAACATTTAATAAACACTTCCGCTTGAAGAAACTTTTAAAAAATTAACAGAAGCATTTGATATCCTTATCACAGAAATTTTTTATATGTATGTTCATACTTCAGTAGAGTAAAGCAGTCTTCTACTTTAATAGCATTCATGCATAATAAGCTACACATCTATAAAAATAAGATGCATAATCAGCAATAGATTCTTTAAAAGTACATAATATTTGACAAGCACTGCTTGAAAACTTTTCTAATGTGTGTGTAAGAAACTTGAGTAAAAGATGTATGTAACCATTATTTTTTGGCCTTATATCTGCAACTATTCAAACTTTAAATTATGCATGTCTAGCAGCCACTGAATCTTTAATACTCTAATTATTCATCAGCCGTGCCTTACTTTAGGGATAGTATTGCAATTATTGCAAGGACCACTAGTTTTGGAGAAACGTTACAAATACACTATTAATCTAATTGTTAGTTAACTTAATAACTTATCCTGTTTCATAAAAAGCTGTTACTCACCAACATAGAATGAATCCGAATAAAGAGAGGTGGTCTTTGGTGATGTGTACCTAGGTGAGTCATGACTATATTCATCAGAGCCATACTGAAAAAAAAATAAGCAAAAGTTACTGATATTTTTTGATACATAGAAGCAAGGTTCTTTACTAAAACTGACTTGTTATTAATGACAAAGCCAAGACTTTAATCTTTTTTTATTTATTGAATACATGCATTTAGCTTTCTTTAAAATTTATTTTAAAAAAATGGCATCATAGCGAGTTCAAGTACTATGAAGAAATACGAATCTGCAAAAATCTTAAAAAACAATATTGACATAACAAAATGGGTATTACTGTAAACATAAAAGAAAATTTTCAACGCAAAACATACAATACGATGTCTAGACTTTTCCGCTTGGCAAAATAGAATATTCTGGCGTTACCTTTTTGCGTTGTACAGATTTCCGTAACGCTTTATATGCGCACAGCCGTACAGCTGTGGCTAGCTCGTCTATTCCGTTATTAGCTCGATTTGGCCCTTTACAGACGCTGCATATACAAACAAACCTGACAACGCAGAAAAGGTTCAGAGAAAAAATCAGAGAACCCTAATAAAAATAGGCAGATTGATATCCATGTAGATTGAGATCGATTTTATGTGAATTTGGATGGATTTTCACGTAGAAATCGACGTGGATTTTAACGAGAAACCATCAAATATCCGTAGATTTCTACATGGAAAACTATGTTACGCCTTGGGGTATGACTAAATCTACTAGCAAATATGTTGATAGTGTTGTAGATTACTTGTATGAATAACACAATTTACGTAGTTTTTCACGTGAAACTTTACGCAGATTATCGCATGAAAATCCATACAAATAATCCAGATAAACAATCCACGTAGCTTTCTACGTCAAAATTCATGCAGGTTTCTACGTGATAAATAACTACAAGGTCACCATAAAAATATGCTCGAACTGAAGTTTACACAAGAAAATCCACGTATTTCTCTACGTGAAAATCCACACAGTTTTCCACGTGGATTTGGGATCGGACTAACTGCTTATTTTGACAGTAAACGCTTTCTTCATTCAGCAATAACAACGGCTTGCAATAATAACCAGCCATCATTAAAAAAAATAATTAATAAAAGAACTTACACAAAACAAATAACTTTTTGAAAATTTTTAAAAGATTGAAACCAACAGAAGTTATAAACATACAAGGTTTGTGGAAAAACGAAATCATAAACTCTTGAAAAATGGTTGCTAGTTTATAAACTATCTGTTTTAACCACCATAAGGGTCTTTTATCCTTATGAACGGGTTCTTATTAGTCCAGTGATAAGATCGAATATTATTCTGTCAAAAAAAAAAAAATGTTTTTGCGTATACAAACTGAATTTTCAGTCATCTTGCCATAATTGCGTAAAAACAACCAGTTTACTCATGCGTTACGTTACAAAATTTGTAGAGAACACTGTTTTATCTGTAGACACCAATAAGTGGCTCAACTGGTTTGAAACGTAATTGCTTAAACAGATAACAAGAGTCCCATTTTTGTACTGCCAATACTAGCTCAGCGAACTCCACGAATGACTTGTGAATTATAATATATAAAAAATACCCAATATTGTGGAATTGTTAGCAACGTTAGCAATTACATTGGAAAAAAATATCGGACCTTTAAGTTTTTTTGCAAGCAAATAAAATCTGATAGCCCAGCGAGAGATTGTATGAGTACATGGTTTGGCTTAAGTACTCAGTACACAGCGATTAACTAACTTTGATCGTTTGTAATTTAATTTCCGGTTATGAAAATGAATTGCAGAACTATAAAATTTGCAGAAAAACTGTGTAAATAATTATTTTATATTTTGCGAGTAGAATCATTGACTGCTTGTCAATGATGCATGCGCACTTGCCAAGATAAAAAAAACTGTAACCGTATTGTGTAACTTTTTGTCTGCATTTTATAAGTTTCCGTGTGAACAAATTTTTGTTTGTAAGATGGCACATGATGCCTTTAAGACTTAAATTGGTTGGCCCAGATACCTATGACAAAGGAATAAAAGTTACACACTACCAACATTGATTTTGTGTCGAGTGAATGCCATGGACATACATTGACGCGCTTCATTATGGTCATATGTTCTGAACTATTGACTTTCACTATTTTTGATATTCAGTGCAATTATCAAATCACGAGGCACGTCAATGCGTGGCAATGGCATAATCTCGATTCAAAATAAATGTATGTACTGTAAGTGATGAAATGCAAGCGAGTCAATGCCATTGACGCGCTTGATAATATTATTATTGCGCTGAATATCAATTATCGTAAAAATTCAATCATTCAAAAGATATGGCCAATATGAAGCGCGTCAATGCGTGTCAATGGCAATGACTTGATATGTCACTAAAATACTGACTCTCTAGGCATACAGAAACGTTCAAGTTTGCGTTCGCATACGTCGAGAAAGTCAGTATTCAAGAGTACGTTTTTTTTTTGCGTTTAGTCAGTTGTTTGTTGGGTCCAAGCATGTTAATAAGCATTTCTATATTAACTACACATGTATAGATTTCACTTACTTAGGAAATGGAGCTAAACAACTAACTGGCCGACAAAAAACGCCCGCTAGTGATGTACCTGATTACAGCCATGATTACAGCATGCTCGTGGCTTATTATCGGTGAAATTCATTTTATGAGATAAAAGTGATGTTTTATGGTAAAGTTGCTTTAATGCTTTTATAACCAAACCAATAAAGGAACACATCTGATTAAGTATGATTTATTGTAGTTTTAAATGTGTTAATAACTATGTGTGCTTCTTATAGTGTACAAATCTTACAACTAAATAGGTTAAATGAATTATTCTGTTCATAAATTTATAGAAAAAATGATTTTAATTCGTAAAACATGTTCATTAATTTAGTAAAGTAAACAATTTTTCACAAATGTTTCATTCATGGTGTATTTATTAAAATTTTTTTGACCGATAACGATATAAATAAGAATATACAAAAAGTTAATGCATGCGATCTCTACTAGATTTGCATTTTTGTTGTCAACAAAAGACCAAGACTAAATTGAACTAGGGGTTAGGAGTGATTCAAGAGAGAGTCAATATTATGGTATTAATCTATGATTCAAAACATCAAAATATTATGAAGAGATATCTTAAGGTGAATTATTTTAATTTAATAATTGAGAAAGCGTTCTCCATTTGAGTATTTTTTCTTCGGACTTTCTAAAGAATAACTCCTGATGGGATTGAATCCATCTTAAGAGTATTTATGAAATATATTTCATTAAAGAACTTCTTGCATAAATAGTATTTATTGCATTTTCAAACAATATCCCCTCCTGAAAGTATTCTTATCGAGAAGTTGTATGGTACCATTTGGAATGTACTGCATCTTAGCTAGAATGAGTTATCTAGCTTGCTTTATGAGGAAATAATTCAACGAGTGATTCAAGAGTAGAATCATTGATAATTCCCACCCCCTGAATTAAGTACATTTAACAAAATAATTTCTAATTGTCCTAACGATTCCGGAATTCGGGGTATCGTTGTTTTATATCATGATTTGCAAGTCATTCGTGGAGTTCGCTGAGCCGTCGATACTTTTATAGTGTAAATTTGCTTATTTAGAGAGGAGAGGGTTCTATAAGAAGTTTTTGAAAAAGAGTTTTAAAACAAGTAACGGATTTTGAAGAGTTTAAAATTGTTTTTTTTTTTACTTTGGATGTTTATAACTTCTGTTGGTTTAAATGTTTGCAAAATGTTCAAAATGATATTTGTTCTGTGAGGGTTTCTTTCATAATTATTAATTGTGATTTTCTATAATTGTTAGCTGTTGTTAATGTAAAATGAAGATAACGATTTGAAAAAAAAGAAGCAGTTATTCCGATCCTCAATCCACGTAGATTTATCTGTGGATCTCTACGTAAACGTCTTTGTAGATTTTCTTATTAACTTAAGTAATCTACAATACTTTTATCAAAAATCCATGATTTATCTTATATTACAGTGAAAACTAAACGTAGCGTCCAAAAAAGCCATCTAAATACACGTGGACAAATACGTAGATTTACATCTTTCTATTTTCAATAAGAAAATGGGGAGCAGAGAGAATACATATTTTTACAGATATAGATAAAACACTGTGAACCAAATAAAATACAAGAAAGTTTAAAATCAAGTATGATTATTGATATAGAAAGTTTGTTATATTAATTCAAACCAATGTTGGTGGATGTCAATTTTATGTAGGAATCAAAATTTTATTGAACAGATGGGGTAAACCGAAATATATTCTAACCGATCAACTCGTCTTTACCTGCATGAATTTACGTTTGCAATAAATACGATGGAGCAGGCAGCCACAAAGTTAACCCTGGCGTTTCTAAACTTCGGCCGCAATCCACCACCTGTAGCACTTCCGAATCGTGACACACCGGCCGCACCGTAAGACTTGAATGATACGACATTATGGGCCGATAGGATTAGGCACTAAGAAATGATCAGAGATTTGGTTGTGAAACGTCTCGAGTCAGCGCGAGAAAAACAGGCAAAATACTACAATCGCGGGCGGAGGGCAGAATCGTTCGCGTTGGGGGATATTATTGCGAATGAATCATATGTTATCCTTAGCTACTCAAAGATTCGCTGCGAATCTTGCGACCAAATTAGTAGGTCCTTGCACAGTAACCCAGTTGCTCTCATATGTAGTAGTGGAAGTGAGGGACAATGCGACAAGAAAATTAATGAAAACCCACATTAACGACCTAAAGCGATATACACCCCTACACCAAAGTCCCGATATTAAATGCAGTGTAAGCGATGTCCCTATAGAACCCTGAAAATTTGTTTTCAAAAATATATTTTATAGCGTTGATGATGGATACATCGATGTGTTTTGGTTATTTTACTATCGCCCAGAAAAATCAAAAGATCAATAGGATTCACATTTTGAATATAATTTTAAAGCTATTTCTTTACAAAGAGAAAAAAGAAGAGTACCTTAAGCAACTAATTTAAACGTTCTTATTACAGCAGACGGCGCACAGTGGGCAAAAACGTTATTTTTTGTGAATAAATAAAATTGCACGCGCTGTAGTGAGCCGATTCAGATGAATCTTTTTGTAACATGAAGG
>JAPYYV010005492.1:0-15343 GCA_030522625.1 Copidosoma aretas | reverse complement strand
ACAAATCTCTCCTTCATATTTTGTCCGATCAGTGACGATCACTCGTGGGAGAGATTCGGGACCACGGTGGTTCCAAATACATACACTCAACTGTGGTGCATGCAGCCAGCCACAGATGGTGCTGAGTGTAAGCCACAGTGGGTACTTTTGGGAACTATATATTTGTGGATCGCGTTTGCTCCCGCTTTTGGTAGCAATATCTGACAAAATTTTTTTCAGTGTACCGTCCCCCGACGTCCCCCTCATATTGTTTTTATAATGTTTCCATACAATTATCATAAAAGTTTATAAAACTTTTTGTATCCTATTCCTGAATTAATAATTTTTTATGGTGACACAGTCATACCCAAAGTTCTGATACACATTTACTTTTTAATGCATTTGTATTTCAAGAATTAAACCAATATACTTCTTATTACATTAAATGATTTCAAGAACAATAATTAAAAAAAAATCTTTGTATTCGAAAAATTGTATACTTAATATTCATATTATCTGATCTTTTTATCTATTTGTCAATTACTTAACTAAAGATAGATTTACTTAAAACATTATATTTTAGAAATGTTAAAATACATATTCATATGATCTCATCTATTCATCTATTTTTCAGCACCGCCCAGGAGGCAAATAAATGGACTTAATACATACAAATAATGGATAGTAATATTTATTTGTGATTGTTAATACTCAATAATATGATCATGAATTATTTTATCAATTTCATACCTATTTATTTGTCAGTATAAAGTTCTAGATGTGAACTATTTAGCTCAAATAATTAACCAAGGTGTGATAAATATCACAGAAACATAATAAAGGTACCAGAAAAAAGGTTACTTAATGTGATTACACAGGTGCCAAAAAAACTAAAAACGATGGTATAAGAAGAAAAAGAAGATTAAAAATTATTTTCAACAGGATTATAGAGCAATCAGGACAATGGAACAACAGGATCAAAGACTGGTCGAAAAATAATAGAAAAAAAGAACTATAATCAGATTTAGGACAAAATAATAAAAGTGAAAATATATTATCGGAGCTGAAATAATTAAAAAGGCGATGAAAAACTAAGGTTAGTGCAGGAAAGAAAAAATTTAAATGTGTTTTTGAAAGCGATTAGAAATTTAAGCCGAAAAAAATGGGATCCGATTAAATAAAGTGACGTTAGGGAATCATTTTTAAAATTTGTTAGGAGACAAAAATAACGCTTGTTAAACGGAAAATAGAAAATGGAGTACAGTAATCAACAGCAAAGTCTGGAAAGATTTCAACAAGAATATATAGATTATTGAATTTTAGAATGTCCTAGGGCGAAAAAAACAAAAAATCCGGGAAAGACAAAGGAATTGTACGGAAATGTTTTAAAAAACTTTCCATGATTTAAATGATTGAATGAACAAACATGCTTAATGTGCTATGGGTAGGAACACAAATTATTAAAGGGTGAAAAATAGCAAAAATCTATTCAAATAAACAGGCAGGGAGTAAGACGAGCTTAAAAACTACATTTGAATTGCGTCATTAAATGAAAGATACAAGATATTAGCAATTGTAATTGCTAGAAAAGTAAAAAAATAGCTGGCTTTAGAGCAAAAAGAAGAATAAGGTACTGGATTTTTGTACTTAATAGTTTAATTGAAAAAACTAAAGCAAGGTGGCAATAAATCATATACTGTCTTTGTAGACGTCAATACAGCTTTTGATATAATCAATAGAGATATTTTCTGGCGGAAATAAGACAAAATAAGGCTAGGTATAGATTTTTAACTTAGAAGAATTATTGAGCATAATCAATAAAAACCCTGCAAAGTAAGGCAAAGTTGTTAAAGTGGTATATACAATCTTAGGGGATAAGAAAATAATAGGACTTATGGAAAGGGCAACTGAGGAAAATAGGCTTGAGAAAATTAAACAGAATTAAACAAGGGGTGGAAAGACTCTTATCAATCAGAAAACAGAAAAAAAGCAGGAAAATGATTGACAAAAATTGTAAAAAACTAAAAGACAAACCGATGAAAGATAAACATTTAGAAAAGGATAACTTAGCAGGGAATTTTAGAGAGAAACGGTGTAGTCTAAGATATAAGACTGTAGAAACGACGAAAGAAAAAGGGTGTTACATGATAAAATGTAGGCTGTGCAATAAAACAAAAAACAAAAAAAAAATTTATACATAAAAAAACAGAAAAAAAAGAGAAAGATTGGGATGAGTAAGAAATATTGAATAAAAAATTAATGTATAGATATGCAGAAGAGAGCCACAAACTCAGTGCCAGTAAATAGGTGGATAATATATAAAAATAAATGACTTTTGGAAAATAAAAGTAAATTGGGGACCACAGAGCAATGCTTAAACGTGAGATTATATATTGTGTCTTTTAGATTGAAATATCTGCTTAGTATAAAAAGTAATTCTCACATGATCTAATGTTGATGTATGAAGGTGATTGATGTTAAACTCAGTTGTATCAATTTCGTATTTGATACTGTAATACTATTAGTATTATGTTAAGGGGAATTAATTTTAAGTATTTATGACACAGAAAAGAGGAATGTAAAGAAATGTCGAAATTTGTACAAGAAATAGATGAAGAAATATTTTTTCTCTGCTAATATTAAGTAAGCATTTAAGATTGTCATTGTCTGACGAACTTATATTTATAATTTATTTTAGAACTTTGGAACATCACCAAAATAAAGCGCTAAATTGTTTATGTAAAAATAATTATTTCATAAAAATTATGTGCACATACAACATACGTATCAATCTTAACCTTAAATACTGATTAGAGGCCCTCATTAGTAATAAATTGGTAAAAATTATTAGCTAAATCTGTGAACTAATTTCTTACATTGATTATGATAGTTTTAATTCGAAGCTAATTTGCATGTGTCCATTTTGCTTATCTACATGCGTGTGGTATGAAGATTGCAATTTGTGTATTATCTAAGTAAGAGCAAGCGGTGAAGCCTTACTAGTATATAAATATACAAATGTTGTATGATGGTTACAATTATTGTTGCTATGATATAGTAATATTATTATAAGTATAATAATTGATAGATTTTACAGTATCTTACACCGTGTGCACGGAAAGGAAAAAAATTATTCTTTGATTTTATTACTATTGTATGCATGTGTGCCCAACAGCCAAAGAAAAGAAGAATTGCAATCAAAATTATCAGGTGTATAGAAAAGCGAAAAAAATCAATAATTAATTATTATCAGTCATAAAGAAGCATAGGGTACAAGATAATAAAAAAAAATAAACAGATTTTAAAATAATTAAACTTTTTTTTAATTAGGACCGTAACTACACAGGAAAACATTAAAATAAGTTTTTCCATTAGTTTTTTCCCGTCAGTTATTAGTTAACTATTAGAAACAACTCTGATCCTGCTAACGGCCGATAATTCGAAACAGAATAAAACATAGTAAAAGAATTTGGACCTCCACACTAAGAAAAAATGGGTGCATTTAGAGCACTAAAATTAGGGTCACTGTTGCCCAACACATACAAGAGCAGAAGACGCATAAGACTAGTGCAGTAGCTGTAATGGACTTGGACAGCAGCTCCAAAAGTCTAGCGTGAACACGCTCAGAGTGACACTGCTGTACAACAATTGTGCAGTTACTGTACAACTTTCAAGTGCGAGATTCTCTGACTTGTGGAGCTAATGCACGAGTGGCCCGTTCTTGACTCTAGATCACAGCAGAAAACGACAGTCCTACGTGAAAGTGAACTTTGAAAGGGCCAATACCTCTACGATATGAGTTACATTGAGTTGTATGTATGAGGCGTTTCACGTCAACTCATCTAGCTCGGCGCGCAAGCGCCAAAACATCTACTTTTCAGCTCACGATTATAACAGTAAAATGAACTTATAAATAATTTTAATAATACGTTTTCGCTGTATTTTTTCCAGAGCTTTCAGATTAAAGCATCCGTTTTAAGGAAAAATTGGTCTCTAACCTCAAAAATATACAAAATATGTTATTTTTCCAAAACGGCATTTTTAATATTTTTTTTATAGTCTAGATCGAAAGAGCAGCTTTTTTTACATACAAATAGCTGTTTTCCAGATAGAAGTTTTTTCGTGTTTGAGGATAAAACGGTGGCAAACAGTAGGTACCGCGCCGCGCGTCGGCGGCTATCGGTCACTACGTGCCAAGTTGTGTCGTCTTAAGACGTCACTTGTATTGAGGTGTACTAAAAAGAGGCTAGGTCATCATAGTCTTACTTTAACGTTTGGATTCATTGCAACGGGAATAAATAAATAAATAAAACCCTTTGTATAATATATCTAGTATGCTAATGATTCATATGTCTAATCGAAAGTAAGAAAAAACGCATTTACTAATACAGCTTGACAAGTTAAGTTATTAGCTCAGATTGTATCTTTTGCGTGCAAATAAAACCGATTCACCCCACTGGTAACAGCACTACAGAAAACAACAGCAGCTCGATTCATATACTGGAGATCACTCGCCTAACTTAGATTGTGCCTTACTTTCAACGTACGAACCACTAAACTCATTTATGAATAATGCATTCATTTATCCAAGCCTCTTTTCTATATTATACTTAAATATAAATGACGTTTCAAGACGACATAACTTGACGGTATATCGCACGTATGATTATTAAACTACTGACAGACAGCCACCGATGATCGGTGCGGTACCTACTGTTTGTCGCCGTACTACTCTTAAATACAGAAAAACTTTTTTCTGGAAAATAACTATTTCGATGTGAAAAAAGCTGCTGTTTCGATCTAGACTATAAAAAAAATATTAATAATGCCGTTATCGAGATATAACATGTTCTGTATTTTTTTGAGGTTAGTAACTAATTTTTTTTTAAACGGATGGTTAAATCGGAAAGCTGAGGAAAAAATACAGCAGAAACGTATTTTTAATATTATTTATTAGTTCATTTTACTGTTGTAATCGTGAGCTGAAAAGTAGATGTTTTGGTGCTTGCGCGCCGAGCTAGGAGAGTTGACATGAAAAGCCTCATACATATGTATATATATATATATTAGTGGAGCTTCGCCCTCTGCACGGTCCGCGCGCCAACCTCCATATTTCAGTATTTTTATTCTCACATCTAAATAATAAATGAACTAATTTTTTTTTACACACACATAAAAGTACAAACATAGATAACCAAAGCGATCTCATGAAAAAAAAGCTAAAAATTCAATCAAATATAGTCAATTTATGAAGTGATTTTACTAATTTATCAAATAACTGCTAATTATTTAATACTGATTAAAAATCTATTTGTTATTTGGGGTTAATATTGATACATATATATGTACACAATATTTACGCAATCATTACTATTACAGAAACAGTTATGGGCCTTTGTATGTCATTTTTGTTTATTTTAGCTTCTATTATGGATATAGGTTTATAATAAGATATTATTTTGAAATTCTTTCGAAATCTTTGTATATGTGAATTGTATATTTCATCATTTTTTTATTTGTTATATTGATTTTTATATACTTCTACATTTTCTTTGATTGTTTCGCAACAATTAGAAATTTACATCCCTTTATATTCTTGCTTTTTTTATTTTCAATAGAGTATATTATGTAGTGAATTAAACATACTTCAACATTTTAAAATTTCTTTTTATATTGACGTAATATTCTAATTCATAACGCATAACATATTATTAAACATCTAATCTTTACTGTTGTGCCTTATGTACCTACATAAATATCTTATATTTTCACATGAATCATCTTCCTCCTGCATACCTCTCCATTATCTTTTAATCCTTTACTTCGGACAAATAATATTGTTGTTTAATGTGTTGTTTTTTTTCTCTTTACATAGCAATGTGTCCTGTATATTTTTCTTGTTTCAGTGCAGATCCTATAGTCTATCACTTAAAAACTTCTAAGCTCACCTATATATTTTTATTTTTGCTTTATACTTCTCTCTCTGCTTTTCCTTTTTTTGACATTTTATGGATGATAGAGTTGCTGATTTCCCTTTTTTTTCTATTTTGTGACTTTCAAAAGTCTACCTTTTCGTTGAAAGATTATCATTGATTCTGTTAAGTTTATTGTTATTAGTTGCTCTTTTTATGAATCCTATCTTTTTTCAATCCTCTTCTTTTCCATACACAACTTTAATTTCTTTGCCTATTTTGTATGATTTTTATTAATTAAGTCCGTTAATTCTTCGATTATGCATTTATATAGTTACTTGTCCTTATCCATTTTTGTTATGTCCAAAAAGTAAAACAACCACTTTTTTTATGCCTATTTCTAGGCTAACGCTTCACGCCTCCGTTACTCATGTATATCCTGGTGTACTTGAATTAAAATCTAACATAATATTTGTAGATCTTGAACTATTTTTTCATCTTTTTTTTTTTCTGTGTCTAAATGCATGCCTGCCTTGCCTTTCTCCAGTTTCTGTATACGAGTATATCCTTTTGTCTTTGCATCTAAACTCAACTTCGGATTTTGGATCTGACTTCTATTCTTCCTACATATTTTTATTCTGTTTCGTAGGCATGTCTCAGCTACGTATATGCAATATAATTTTATCATTAAGTCCATGAAAAATAAAATTTTGCTTAAACTTTCCACGTTAGCTTTTTTGTTTAAGCTCAAACGGTTATGTCTGCCAATCGCACCCTACTTTTAGTTTTTTCTGTTTGCCATGATAATTATTTGTTAAGAACCATACTCCTTGGTCCATTGGTCTATGTCTTCGTTCAAAACTTTCAATGAATCCAGTTAAAATTCAAAGAATCTTTTATTATTTTTTCTCATTCCTAAAAGTGAAGATTTTTGTTGTGCTTTTTCCTGTATATTTTTGTACTATATCTATATAAGTCATTCGGTATATTATATCTCGAATGCTACATTTTAAAAGCGCACATTTATGTAGCTCTAACGTCCTTCTACTGCATCCCTGCCTTGTGAATTTAGTAGATTCTTGCTATTTCCCACTCTTAAATAGTATGTGTGCTAGTCTATAAGCTATGAAGTATGTATTTAAATTTGATCATCCAAATTATTGGCAGGTTCTTAAAACAGTTTTCCATAAATCTGTCTTCGTCTGTGTTTTTAATTTTTTTTTTAATTTTTATTTAGACTTTATTTTAGAAAATAATGGATAAATCCTCGTAAAATCTTCCTCGGCATAGCTATTGATATCAACACTCCTTTATTCGTCTGCCGTATAACATGTATCATAACATGTATCATAATTATGTTTTTATAATTATGATAATCAATTTATCTCCTAATAATTAACAAAGCTTATAACTATTAATTCCATAATTTAAAAAATAATTATTAAAATATTTTATAATTTTTCTTTTTTTTAATATTTATTTTTTTTTATTTATTAAATGCTGTTTCGAAAATGTTTCTTTAAAAAAAACCTTTAATTTTGAAAATAAAAGGACAATGAAAAAAACGATTTCTTGGGCTAGGACTTCGGACAGATACACAGATGTGATGGATTGTGATTTTAGATAAGAAATAATGAACCTGAACTCAGCACATATTACCAAGTGCATTTATATACAACGAATACGATACGCTTGTATTGTATAAGCTGACTATTTTTTTTTGTTTTTAATTACCCTAATCTTAGATACTGATAAAAGATTTATAAAAGCTGTAACGAACATATAAAAAATAATCGGAGTTTTGAATAAATTTTATCACATCTATATTACACTAGATTTTTTATGCACTTATTATTATGCAATTAGTACTACAATTTCGTCGATTAAATGTTTTTATGCCCTTTACATTTTTAAGCACTATTTACAGATTCCATACAATCACTACTATTCTATTTAAAAAGCATTTCTAATTTCTAAAGATTTTATGATTTTTTTTCAGCTTAAAAGACTCCCTGCTGTTTAGATTATTTTGATTGCATAAATTCCCATGTTTGGTTATGCTAAACGATATTTCTCTACTCGATGTATTGTAAAATTTGTAAATGACATTTGAAAAATGTTTTACAGACTTAAAATTGGTTGCATTAAAGTACTTAAATATTTTTTTACAGGTATTCTCTTTTAATTTTACTACTCATATTTGACGTCATTTTAATTTATAAATTAATGTAATAAAGATACAAACAGTGTAACATAAAACTTCAGACAAATTTTATTTTTAATACATAGAACGCGGCTTCTATACTTGATTTTCTTAACAAAATTATTTTTAAGCATGTGTGTCAGTGCAAATAAATTTCACCCACACATGCATACCCATTGACTTCATACCAAGCCAGTTCAAGCCTCTGGTGCAATCCATACCTGGTGCCTCCTGTAATGAAGAGCGCGAAGTGTAGGGAAGGACAAAATGAAAGATACGAGAAAATGGATGAGATTCGTTTCGTCCTCGACCGCTAGCTGGGACTCGTCGGTGTAGCGTGCTAGCGATCTAGCTACGTACGAACACATATAACACTGGCACTGATACGCGTATATAACCGCAAGGGCAAGATTGATACAGCGTGTACACTTCGCTCTCTTTATTATTAGAGGCACTATGTATGAATTTCAAGAGAGGCTTGAACGTGCTTGATATAAAGTCAATGCGTATGCATGTGTGGGTGCAATGTAATTGCACTTACACACACACGCCCAAATATAATTCTGTTCGAAAAATCGAGTGTAGAAGCCGCGTTCTATATAATTAATATTGAATAATCAAATAAGATGTAGTACGAGAGTGCCATTAAATTTGAAAGAAATCTTATTTTTTAATAAGGTATAAGTATTAGTACAACAATTTTTTTTAAATAATCGAATATTATTTAAAAAATTCGAATAGCATAATTAGTATTCGTTGAGAAACGATTTTTTTTTATTATTATTAAAAATCTCTATGTAAACATTATGAGTAAAGGGCATCATAAGCCCTTTTTGGTCTTTTTACTGAAGGTGAATACCTTTATTTACCGATGACTTATAGTAGCGTTTATGCTGTGCTGATAACTACTAGTCGTAATAAGTGAATACTTTATACATCATGTTTTTTTTTTGTAGCATTAGTTTTGCAGCTTATTTTTTATGCTCCGATCATCATTGATATCTTTTTAATATAAAAATTCGAACAAACGGTTTTTCACATAACCATTGCTTTCCGTGTATACGCACCTTATAGTATACTCTGCCGCATGATTATTATTCTCGTGGTAAAGTTGACTATCTTAGATAAACCAGGTCCTTTTCAAACTAACTGATTATCGACCGATTAGCAGTTGCATGTGCTGTGTCTGATCACTTATTTTTATCCATACCCTTATCCATACCCTGAAAATCGCAAAATTTTGTTTTTAACACGTGCCCCTAGACGCAATTTGATTTCCCATTTAAATAGCATAGGATTCTCAAACTTCAACCTTGTTTGATTTTTTCGACCACTTTAAGTATTTTTTCTGGATTTTTAAATCACACCATTGAATTACGTATCACTTGAACTTGATTAATTTTTTTTTTCCAGCTCAATATGAGCATGTTGAGAAAGTTCGCCTTTTGCCTTCGAAGCCTTCGATGAACAAAAAATCCAAAATATGAAATTGTTTCAACTTGCTTATTTTAAGCTGTAAAAAATCGATTAATAAAGTCAAAGTGACATGTAATTCAATGGTATGATTTAAAAATACAGAAAAAATACTTGAAGTGGTAAAAAAAATCAAACAAGTTTGATGTTTGAAAATCCTATGCTATTTAAATGGTAAATCAAATTGCGTCTAGGGGCACGTGTTACATCAAAAATTTTCGGATTTTCAGGGTATAATATCATTTTAGGATACAACGAAGAGATTCAGGGGGTATATGACCAAAAAGTCAAAATCGGTAAATAACGGACACCCTAATATAGATATACTTTGACACGTAGGAGACGTCCTTATTGCTTGGGCAGAGCAGCATTACTACTGTGCCTGCTTACTTAAATGTATTTATTATCAAAGCGTGAGATAGATTTCGTAAACGCAAGCATCAGCACTTTGTGTACATCGCTTGGCACGATACGAAATATTCGTGCCTTCTTCTTTCCACAGTATACTATTCTAGCGTGTGGTTTATATTAGCAGGTGTGTATGTGTACGCGTATCAAGTGATGCAAGTGACTGGCTGTACTCACGCTCGCTCTCTTATCACAAAAATGTTAAGCTCAAAGTGGATCAGGTTTTAATGCTATGCCCGGTCTGTCTCTCTTATCAATTTGGGGGTATTAAATCATGCTGGCTTTGTCGAATCAAGTGTTAAGAGGCAGTGGCGAAGGTTTTTTGGACGATTCACCGCGGAGAACGTTGTCGAGGCGGGCAAGAGAAAGAGAGAGGGCGTACGCACATCGAATAAAGCGAGCTTGCCGGCGTGTGTGTGTGGGTATATGCGCTTACGTTTGTGTATTTTGATACTGCTCTGAATTTAATAAAAAGAGTAAGTCGATAATTTCATAAGTAGTAACTGAAAAAAATTTTAATTAGAATAATGAAAATAAAACACGACTTATTACTTAACTTTTTCCCTCATATTTTGATTTAAATTATTTAAATTTTTCAATGTGTGAAATTATGTACTTGAAATTCTAATTACAAAAATGGAAAACAATTAGTTTTTGTTTAAAATTTCCACTGATAAATAGTAAAAGTGAGAGAAAGTTAGAGCCTTAGCCTACACGTCCACCTGCAAGGAACAAATATTATATTTCCTTTCCAAATTTTTCTCTCTTTTAAAAAAATTTTTTTACTTTATTTATCGTCATTTACAAACACATATTGAATATAATTATGTAGATCAACCTTATCGATTTTCTCATATTTTCCTGATCGATTCAGGGACAATAACGAAACTATTCTGATTTTTTGATTTTTGTCAATTTTCGGCCACAGAAACTAAAACATTTGGTACTAAGTATATTGTAAAATAGTAAAAAAATAAGCTGAATTTAAAAACCAAGTTTATATTTTTATGTATTTATTTATTTTGAAGTGATTGCCAAAGAAACGAAATTAATAACGTTACTCTGAATAACGTTAATAATTTCGTTTCTTTTCCAATAACTTAAAAGTAAATAAATGAATGGAAATATGAACTTGGTTTTTAAATTCAGCCTATTTTTTTACAATTTTACAATATAATTAGTATTAAATACTTTAGTTTCTGTGGCCAAAAATTGAGAAAAATCAAAAAAGCAGAATAGTTTCGTTATTGTCCCTGGATCCATTCCACCGTTTCTCATATTCAATTATCCAATTTTTTATAGATTATGCGTTTTTAAGCGCATACAGCATCTAAACATAGAGGATGATTTGAAGACGTTCCGGAACCATCAAGATTGATATTGCTATCAACAAAAATACTCAAATAAAGTAAATTATACGTCTAATTATAATAAATAGAATACCGTATGACTTACTTCTTATTTGGCATAATGTTTCCTAGCCATTTTTTTATTCCAAACCCATTACACATATCCAACTAGCATCTTTTAATGCCTTTTGTAGCACGCGAGCATGATTCTCATTAGGAATGACGCCACTACTCCGTGCAATTCCATGGTGATTCTTCTCAAGCAAACTATTCATAAAACGTTCTTTAGTGCTTAGATCAGTCCACCAATATCGCGGTAAAAAGCAGTAGACTCTAGGTTGCATGTCCTCATCCTCGTGGTTAATGATAGCAAGCTCCTTGACGACAAAATCCTTCTCTGACCTCAAAAAGCCGTAAATATCCACGACCACGATGTATTTTATGATGTTCCTTGAGAGTAACACTAGGTTGGAGCGAGGTCTTTTCCCTAGCTCGCTCCGAAACAGGATAACGATTTTGAGCAAGTGACGTTAATACTTATAGCCTCGCTCAATGAAAGAGTATTAAATTTGACTGTCAAAAGGCAGACTTCTTATAAAGTCCCCAATTTGCTGCATTTGACAAGCCTGCCCTCTAGTGGCCAACTATAATACTATTTCTTAATGTAAAGTTGCGCACGCAGCAATGAAAATAGCGGTGTTGACGGCTTGGGTACACAAGTGGAGGGTGCAGTGGTAGCTCAAAAAATTCAGTTAGAGCATGGCAAGCTAGTAAGCAGTACAGTTCTAGCAGCACCTGGAAGATATCATCGGACCACACCAGAAGAAAGTAGCTTAATCCAAGACGGTATGACTTGGAAGTTAGCTGCACCTAGAGGGTATCGTCAAGGAGGTAATGTTTACTTGAAAGTTATCGTTATTTTACGTCAACGGTATTTGAATTCATACTTTTAAGCCCCTCCCCCTGTCCTATTCTTTAGGGAGTGGGAATGAGTCGAAAAAAACCCAAAAGGCCTTTTTCGTAGAGCTATAAGCACTATCCATTGATCGTTACTGTAATGATTCCTTAAAGTAAAGTGGGATGCAGCGCTGTACTAATTTGTGATTAACATATTTCTCAGCTTAGTATTCATCATAAGGTATGTATATCAAAATTTTAAGGTTATTAATTTCATATAAAGGGAAAAGATTTCCTCACTGCTACCATCTTCTCTCTTACAATATTTCCCCAATTTATTATTTCGTTTCTTCTAGGCATCAAGAATTTTCAGTTCGTTAAGTACGCTGCAGATTTTGTGCAAAATACCCTTAGGCAGATTGCTCAAGTGGATGATGACGATCTACAGAGATGGTTGGAGTTAAGTAATCAAGCAATTAAAGTTCTTAAGCAGTATGTCATAACATCAGAATTTTTATCCAGAAGAGAGATACAGTCCTGCCAGTCCATCTTACATGCATTCAAGACAAGTTTGCCAGTTTGTTGAGGAAGATCAGAGTCGAATTACAACAGTTAGATCTTTCAGCGCGGCAGAGCAGTGATAGTGTGCAGGACGGTGATAGTGCAGGTGATGTAAACAGTGTTAATGTGCAAGACAATGCAGTTGATTTCAGTGCGCAAAGTCATGATGGTGCAGATAAAGTGCAGAGCAGTGTACAGTGCAATGATTTACTATCAGCATTAAGGATTCGCAACAGGTGCGATGATCAATCGTGGATATATAAACATTACTTCTTTTTTAGATTATGCTAAAGTTCTCAGTGTGTTGAAATTTAGGAGTGCTCTAAAATAACGCAATGCTTTGAAGAATTATTTTGAGCCCGTTGCAGAGTACATGATACAGAAGAATGATGCAGAAGTTATTGATCAGAAGCATAATAATACGAAGATGCTGAAATATTAAAATCAACTAATATAGATGATGATTGGTTTGAATTAAACATAAAATAGCCTATAACACATCAAATGGAAGAATTAGAAGATAGAGATTCTGGCTAAACACTACAGTAGATGGTTAGTTTGACTGTGAATATCAACAAATATAACCTGATGAAAGGAATTTCATTCATTAAGTTACCAGATGATATACGGAAGAAAAAAGCTTGTTTAAATGTGCAAAATAGTAATGATAAAGGCTTCATGTGGGCAGTTTTTTCTGCTCTACACCCTGTCAATAGAAATTTTCAGCAAGTGAATCATTAAAAACCATATAAAAATGAATAAAACTTTAATGGAATAGAGTTTACAGTTTCTTTAAAGCAAGTCAATAAGTTTGAAAAACAAAATCCTATCTCTGTAAATATGTATATCTTGCGGAAATATGGTGATAAACATTCAATCTCATCATGTCACATCACCACTGCGAGAAAAGACAATCATGTAAACCGTCTTCTCGTACAGAATTTTTACAAAAATAAAGAGAATGGAGAAGAGAATGAAGATGTTGCAGAACTAAAAACCCACTATGTGTGTATTAAAAATCTGTCAGGAATGGTACGTTATCAGCTGACAAAGATAAACGTAAAATGCTGGATTTGTGATGGATGTTTTCATTTTTTCTATAGTCAAGATAAGATATAAGATATTGTCTCCGTAAGCATGGAATGGATTAGAATAATTTAGACAAGTGTCGGATAAAGCTACCGATTAAAGTAAACAACACTTTAAAGTTTCAAAATTTTAATTCCGCTGAACAAGTTTCTTACGTCATCTCTGCAGACTTTCAGTGTTTGCCTGTGCCGGATAATATACGTGCAGTCCAAAAGCATCAAGCCTACAGTAAAGACTATTATATGAAATGCAGCTTTGACAACAACAAATCACACTATGCAACTTATCAAAGAGAATATGATGTGGAAACGCGGGCAGAGTGGTTCATACGAGAATTAAAGGCAATTGCAAGTAAAGTGCAAAAATTATATGAGAATCCAAGAACTATAAACTTGGCTTACAGGGAAAACGATAAATTCAGGCAAGCTAAAGCATGTCGTATTTGTGGTAGCTTATTTGGAAATAATCAGCAGAAAGTGCGAGATCATTGCCATTTGACGGAAAAATTTAGAGGCGCCGCGGCCGCACACGATATTTGCAACATTAACTACCAGAATTTAAGATCCATTTCAGTGACATTTCACAACCTAACAGGCTACGACTCACACTTCATTTTCAAATAGTTTGCCTTGAGTAAAGACTTTAAAGGACTTGTCAAGCTTATAGCTGAGAACAAGGAGAAGTATATATCATTTACAAAGCACAGAAAGGGCAGTAATAACAAAAGAACAGTCATAACGATTGGCGATTTATCAATTCGTTTCGATTCATGCCCTTCTCCTTAGAAAAATTAACATAATACCTGGATAAGAGTAATATTATCAACAGTAAATTCCAACGTATATACAGTGATGAACAGACGAGTCTCTTGTTAAGAAAGGGTGTATTTGCTAACGACTATGTGAGTTCTCTCTAGAGGCTAAGAGAAAAAGAGCTGCCAACGAAAGCGGCATTTCACAGCAAGTTAAACGATGGTGGAATTTCCGATGCAGACTATGAGCATGCGCAGAATATATAGAGAACATTTGATATTCAAACTCTTGGAGAGTACTCTGATCTGTTCTTAAGGTGGTTCTTTTATTAAATGATTGTTAACAGAATTAAACAAAACTTTAAAAGATCATTTATTGAGTTACTCTTTACTCTCCCTAAAAATTAAAGATGAGGGTTACGATCGAAAACGCTAAAAAAAAAGCTTGGTGAAAATTGCAAGTATCATATAAGCTCTTATAGATGGCAGTATATTGTTGACGTTGTTAACAAAAATTAATTAACTTTTACTGAACAAAACGAAATAATGAAAAACGAACGCAAGAAAGCTTATACAATTCTGAACTGACCGACATCTCGAAATGTATAAGTAAACGGTCTTAATCCAAAGATATCGATACAAACGCAGCACCTATTTTCATTGCCTATGTTAAAAGCATCGATTACTGATATTTTAAGGTTAAACACAATTTTACAAAACC
>JAPYYV010005491.1:0-15648 GCA_030522625.1 Copidosoma aretas | reverse complement strand
TACATGGAGATTATGTTGAAAAATAAAAAGAAATTTTTACAAAATTTATCGTTTTTCTTTTGTAGGCTAATTACTTATCGGACCACCCTCGTATATCGATATTCTAAGCGCTTTGGTTGGCTAGAGTTGCTCCACCCTGGCACTCTCTTATCGGTTCAAAGTCATCGGTAGCGATCCCTATACTGTAGAGATATAATTTGCTGTTTACTATTTGTCAAGTTATCACATATACACAACATAATGTAATTATCTGTTGTCAAATATCTGATTGCTATTAAAAAGGCAGTAGATTTATATGACGTTTTCAGTTTTATACTTTGAGTAAGTAAACAATTTTATTTGGTTCCGAATACTTAAATTAACTATTTATTTCCAATGGCTGTATAAAGTAATAAAAAAATCTCTGACAATTGGTTTTTAAATAAAAATCTAAAAAAAATTGATCGTGTTGGACCTATAAAGCTGTATCGCAAAAAAGCTCATCCGTCAGATAGCGCGTCTGTGCCTAAGCGATAATGGCAGCTTCGAAGTGCAAAAACATACCGATGCATACAATTTCTTATTTACACATCGATGACTTAGGTATATAAATATACTTTTACAGCTGAAACGCACTAATGTCGCTTAGACACAGCAGCGCTACAACTATTGTGATACCGTCCCATTTGGAAATCTTTCTCAGCAGCACAGGTGACCATAAAGTATGGCGTTGATGTATATATAACAACTACATAGTAACTAGCTGGTCGTCAGTAAGCAGTAAAGTTCTGCTATTGGCTAAAAGGTGGCTCTTGTACTCATAAACGTACGATTAAAAGTGATCAGACAGAAACTACTAGAACGGTCACGATCACGAGACGGTAGGGTGTAACAAGGCCCCCGCACCCCCTAACTCCGCACGGCGATAACCGCCTTACCGTGCGCTTACTTATGTAGTATGTGACATTGAAATGTTTATGATATTTACATTGTATTTTTATAATTGGCTTTTCATGACACAAGACAATTTTTTATTCAACCCCTATGTAACAAAGCAACTCATTGCAATAAATTGAATTGTAAATTGAAAACTCAAGACAATTTTGAGAAATATTGCAGCCTTTTCGAGGTCAAGTTAAAACTATTTTTTATGCAACGGGACGAATTTAAAAAGAAATTAAACCTGTTTTGCGCCAAATTAAGAATTATGATGCAACAATATACAAAAGAGATACAGACAATTTAAAGACAAACTTGAGTCTTTTTTGTTATGCATTAAATGATGTACTTTAGTAATTTGATAAATTAAGTTTCTTCAAAAAATTGTCTGTCACTGCAGCCCAGTTAAAAATTTTTGACTAAACTAGGGCTTCAATTAAAGGTATGTTGACGCACATTGGATTACTTTCCGAACAAATTCTGTAACACAATACAAAAATAAGCTTAAAGTAAAAGAGAGCAATGATTTGATTTTGGCGCCGCTGTGTTGTTATTATGTGTATTTTGTGGATTTCACGTATAATTTTGTTCTATTTTTGTACGAATACAAGAAAAAAAAAAGTTATTCAAAAGAAACAAAATTGTTATAGATCCATTGTGACTTATTTTTATTTTAGTTTTCCATTCGTTATATTTCCACTGTCTTTAATTCATCAACAATTTGTGATACATGCCTCAGAACCAAGTAATTTGCAAACATTTGCTTTAAAAACTAATTAACGTCCTTATGATTGCACATAACATATCAAAAATTAAATATTGTATTTATTTGTTTCTCCCAACTCTATATAAAATCATTCAATAAATAAAACAAGCTCCTAAAAAAAATCGAACAAAAGCGAAAAATCCAATAACCCATTATTAACAAGTGTTTTTTAAATTAGGATTATACACTCATACATTCTTGCAAAATTCTTTAAAATGATTTGTCCCTCACTGTGAAAAGTACACCCATTTTGATCTTGAATATCTAATCGTTGTACCATATAAAAAGTACGTCCCTACTAATATTCTAAATTCAGTTAAAAACTATGAACATGAAAGAAAAATTGGTTATGAAGTGCATGCAAGAAAGAAGCCAAACAAGAATTGGAGAATATAACGATTATTGGAAAAACAAAAGGTACCCGATATTAGACATAAGAAGAGGAATGAGTGTAGAGGTAGAGCAAGAAAGCTGCAAAGACTTTCTTGTCACCAGAGTGAAAAAGATGATGATAAAAGAAAGGAAGTAAAGAATCGAAATGTTAAAGGATCTAAATACTCTCAAAATATCTTATAGAGGAAAATATCCCAAAGTACCCACAAGATAAATAATCGGATAAGGACAAAGTATTACTAGCGATATACAGACACAGCAACGAGTTCAAAACAAAAGAATTCTTGTAAGATGAAGAGTAATTCAAGTGCACAATGTGCAAGAAATCGAAGGAAACAGTGAGACGTGTGCTAAGTAAATGCACTATAACAACAAGCAACGCGGGCATGCAATAATTACTCGATAGAGACGGAGAGGAATTAAACTAGCCGAAAAAAATTAATAAAGCAAGAAAGGTACAGTCAAGGAACGAAAAGGACGAAAACTGACAAGAAAATTGTTTTGAAGTAATATGACGAGAAATTCCGCCTGTTTAAACGCAATATACCTGGTCCAAGTGTAAAGCATGTATGACGAACAGACCCATGCAGGGAGGAACAGCGGCACGAAGACGGGAAACGCAGAACGTATAAATCAAGCACGTGAGCCATAACCGAGCAAAGAGAAAAGTGCGCAAAGAATACTGAGCAAAAACAACGGGATGAACAAAAAGTAAAGGAATACATAAAAAGAATGAGTGAAGAACAGAAGGAGTTAATGAAGATTAAAAAGATGCTCGGAAGGTCAAGTACGGAGAGCATGAAAGACGAGATAAGGCTGACAGAAGAATACATCGAAAGACTAAAGTCGGAAAAAGTCTGTGATGTTATGTTAACCAGTCAAATGTGAAATAAAACATTGTTTGATACATATGTAAAGCTATTGTGTGTAAGAAAGAGCGGTAATAAGAAAAACGTAACAATATATAAAATAATACTGTATAAAATAATATGAAAGAGTGAATTCATGTAGGGCAAAAGTAATATTCGCTTCTTCCTTCCAACGCCGCACCTCCTATACCTTCAGTAAAAATTTTGTCCATTCTTTGTTGACCTACAATGCCCCCTCCTCTCCCTTGCGGCCACTTATATTTATGATTGTTTTCCAGAGTCTCCCCACGGCACGGCACTCCCTTGCTTTATCACTTCTAACACCCTAATAAAATAACAGAAAAATATTGTGTTATTTCCGTGTTTAGAAATAGTTTAGCCCCTCTACATCCCCTCGTATTTTTGTATGCCTCGCCCCCCGCCCGTCCTTCCGCGACCTCCAAAGCCTCCAAAACTTTCATTTCTTTTCAAGAAGAGCTAAAATTTTTGAGACAGGTGTTAAACAGGTGTTTTATTCGAACACAGCAGCAACCCTTTCAGCCTCAAAATTTCTTTATCCTAATAAAAGAAAGCCAAAGTCTTCTAAGAACGGCCGTTTTTTAGAATGCAGCCTAAGCTCTTCCTCCGCAACCCTAACAACACCCGTAAAATCACATATCTTTGGGAAAAAAGCCAAATTGTTTCAAAGAGACGGAAAAAGCTCCACAACTACAAGAAAAATTTTTGCTTTAATTGCAGAAAATAATCAATAATTTTTTTCATTGGGTTATGAGTTCGGTTAAATCAAGAAATGGAGAAAAAATGTTGATATATTTGTTGGTATATCTGAAATAATACTTGTTCTATTTGAAATAAGATGTTTTTTAAATAAACATGGCAAAATTATCAAGTTATTTTGAATATGTCTAATTATCTAATTCCTACCACATCCTTACTGCTTCTATAAAAAATAAGAGAATATCAACTTTATTTCTACGTTATTAAAAAAATAGTTATTAATGAAATGAAGAACATTTATTGCATAGTAAATGTCCACACAATCTTAGAGATTTGGCTGCGGAGCACTGGATTGTTTTTCGTAAATTTCCGAAAAATTATTTAATTTAAATACTGAATACGAATAATACAGGACATACCTACCCCCCCACTACACTTAGTACCCCGCGTTGCTCTAAAGCCCAACGTCCCACAACAACATATCAACAAATGAAACTTCAACGAAGTATAGCTCCTGAGGAGCTCCCACTCCCTATATTTCTTTCTATCCTCACACCTCTGCCAACCATTCACTCTTTTCTGTTTTCGAGGCATAGTATTTATCAGTGTTTTTACGTTTTCTATCGTGCAAACGCGTGAGTGAGGTTTTGTACAATATCTTTACTTATTAATTGGTCTTAAAGATCAAGAGATTAGAAATATATTCATCAACTTGCAGTTTGTAGGGCTGATAGTGGGCTGTAATTTTGCGATTGTATTTAATTTTGTATGTATTGTAAAGGGTACTTGCCCATTGATTTTTCTAAATAAATAAATAAACTTGAAGAATTAAAAAAATTACAAACGTATAAAGTATTATTACAGAAAGAAAAATATAATTCAAACCTTTCTAGATGAATATAATGGTTTAGTTTTTAAGTAATCAAAACTCAAAATGTTAAGTTTACTTACGACTACCACAAAATAAAAAAGTATAATAATTTTATTATTTGAATCTCGATTTTCGATACTTTCTTGTACATAGACAACGCCTTGAAAATTTCCACGGTACCTTTGAGATATTGCTTCGATGCACTAAAATATTTTGATGAAATTACACGTAAATTTATTAAAAGTATGAGTAATAAGGATAATTAAATCATAAAATAAGATTATTCTATAAGAATAATTCATTTATAAATTGAAAGATGGAATAAATAATTGTACTATTTTCCTTGCTGGTAGCTCTACATAATACGAGAACACATAAATCTCCTGTCTATGTAGCTAAAAGAAAAAAAAAAACATCATTTGTGTTTCAGTGTACGTAAAAATAATTATAGAATTTAAAAAAAAATTACAAATATATTTTCATCATATTATAAAGGAAAAAAAAATGTAAGTTTTTTCATGATTACATAAGTTACATAATTTTTCGATTTGAAATAACTTACATGAAGTAAAACCTTTTTTTTAAATTTTTGTGTTGGTGATAATTGAATTATAAATATTTATTATAATTAGTACCATAATTAATTGGCATCAAAATTACATCTGCAAGGCTGCATCTTAATAAGAAAATATACAGTTGGTTATAAAAGGACAACGATTTTTATGTTAATAAAATATTTTTATCAATACTTTGACGTTGAATTTTTATATGTCATTAAGAACTCCAGAAGTATAGAAAATTGATTTTTGCACAGAATATATAGTGTTAAAAAAAAGTTTGAATTTTCTTCAGGCATAGCTTACGATTAAATGTTATACATTAGTTTTTTCAAATTTATCATTTTTTGAATTTAATAATTTAAATTTAAAAAATATATTAAAGTACAATTAGAAATTTTCCAAATCTTATTCAATTGAATTTATACAATAAATTGAATTAATGATTGTAGATTAATGAAATAAGATTGACAGGTAAAATTAATGAAATATGTCAAACTCTATGCTTAGGTATAATATAAAGGCATTTGTAAAAACAATAAAACTTTTTTAATAGTAAAGTTCAATCATATGACATTTATTATTTTCGCAATTAATAATTGCATGGAGCGAGAAAAAAACTTTAAAATAGTTATTTTCTGTACGGGTCTAATTCTTTTCGTCATTTCAAGCAATGTTTCATTCATCATTTTGAATAATATCTTAAGACATTTAAGAAGAAATATTGTGATGAGCCTGAGAGAAACCATGTAAGATGTCTATTATTTGATCAAAAACTTCAAATTTCGCTAAACAGAAAGTAATGCAATTCACAGTATTTTAATACATTATGGATCAGTTGTGTAATGCCTACGAGTATATGCAAAATAAACTTTTATTGTTTGCATGACATGAAATTTTAATGAATGAATTGCGATATATTTTATACATATTTTTTTGATTTGTCGAATTCACCCTGTAACTGACAATTTTTGATTTCATGCCCTATACACCAGTTATTTGCAAATTTCCACTTCAGTCATCTATTATTGAATAATCTAGGGCACCTAACTCATCATACGTTTAATATTTTCGATTTTTTTCTTCGGTAACTCCATCTGATATTTAAAGAGTAAAACAACATTTGAAAACTTGAAGTCGAACAAAAAGCCAAGAAAATACACGTTTTTACAAGTTTTTATTCGTTTGAGAATATTCACACATGCATCGATGCAATATTTTATACAATAATTTGTTTCTAACATAAAAAAGTACCTTTGATTTGTACTTCAATATAGTATTCATCTAGCATGTTAAAGGAGGACTCTACTAATATTACGAATTTAGTACAGTGGTAGAGAGCATCCTTAAACATTGCGTTGTATTGGACTGAGCACTTGCATTAATGGGTCAAACGGTACGGATTTATATTGAGGACGAAAAACTGTGGAAGGATATTTAACGGTCTACTAATGAGGAAGTGGCCTGGTGCTAATGAATTAGGCTCACTAATATTGTTAGTAAAAGGCTCAAGAGGTCTTGAATTTATTACTTCTTCGATTTAGAAAAGTAAAGTAGTCATTCCCTCATAGGTTGGAGACTAATCTAACGATACACGCTTTAAATAGGTTTATCACTTTTGACATCAGCTTCTCATATCCCGCCCGTGTGAGACGCAGCTGGGGGAATAAATTGTTATTTCACATTATCTCGTGTAATAAGGGACTGAAACTCAGGACTCGAGACGGCTAGAACATATTGTTCATAGAGCAATCAATCAGTTCCTTGAAATATTGGGCTCGGTCATTATGCACTTGGATCGGAATTCCACGTGTTGATATAAATCGTTTGATCGGGGCAATAAAGGCTTGGGATAAAGAAATATAAACAAGCTCCAAATGTTTCCTTTGTAGCGAGACATAATAAAACAGCAATATAGCAAGATTAATATCGTTTACCACGGCCACTCTCCATTCTAACCTAAAGGGGTCTCTTGTAATCCACGCCACGGATTGTGGACGAACGCTGAGATCTGTTCACTCTAAAACTTGGAATATTTGCTATTCATTGAGAAGTCAGTTTGACCATAATTTAAACGTAATATATTTATGTAAAACAGATTTAATTTGGGGTCGAGGATCAATGAGTCATACAGACTGCTTTAAGATACTACGTGTTATTTTGGTCCATATATGCAAGTATCTCAAATAGACATATTGAATTATGTCTGATATAACTGGGTGTGCTTAAAACATGATTTGATGGTCTGCTTCGTATGATGATGAATAATTGTTTAATCGAACACCAACTCTCAAAAAATCTGTATCTTTATGAAGTAAAGAGTTAAGAGTCAATAGCTTCCTTCGAACGGAAATAGCTAAATTAGTTTTAAGGGCGTTTAATTCTGAAGTAAATGTTTGATTTTGTAAAAAAGATACATAAACACTTTTGCATTATTTTGTATGATCGTCGTCTCATATTGGACAGGATAAAGGTTGAGATACTACATGAGATGCAAATTCTAGTGATTTTTGTTTTTTTTTAATTTTGAAATATCTACTATTACATGACTGCACTGGCCCTGCGATAAGCTAGAGGGCTGATAATGTATAACATGCTATAGCGCGGACTCTGGAGAAAGGTCCCAAGGACCTCAGGACTCTTAGGAGCGGCTTTTTTTAATTTTCGATGTTTATATAGACGTGAGAAAGTACAAAATGACTCTCGAGAATTAAAAAAAAAATAATTTTTAGATGAACTTATGTTCAAACTTGTATGTGAAAATTAAATGGTGGCCGAGAAACGGACTTACTTTTACATTTAGTCTATTTCTTATTTTATTGTACATTTTTAAATACATACTGCTATTAGTGTTTAGGTTTACTAATTGTAAGTCCTAGGTGGTATAGTCAGCAGACTGCCTGCCTACCGCGCCGAGGGCCAAGGTTTGAGACCAACTTAAGGGAAATTTTTTTCTTTATTCTTAAATGTTTTTCAGTGTTCACCTTAACGAAAGAAAGTTGAAAATGACCCTGACAAATTTAAAAAAATTAGTTTTCGGGTAAATTTTTATGATCAAAAACTTGCAAAAAGTAAATGGTGGCCGAGAAAAAGGCCGATAATAGAGCATGGACTCAGAGAGAGACCTCAGCTTTTGGAAGCGCATGGACCCCTAACCGTGCGCATTGCTCCTTTGTATTCACCCCCACTACGCACGGCTCGGAGTAGCAGCTCCAGAGCTGATACAAGTAGGCTCTTTGGCACACTTGATGCATTCGACATCAAGGGAGCACCGGAGCCGGAACAACAGCAGCGTTGGCAGCAGTAGAAGTGGCATCGAGGATGCTGCAGCAATGATGACGAGCAGCCGATCATGGCGACAGCGACGAGCAGGAGCAAAAGAAGCAGAAATGGTAAAAGAAGCAGTAGCGGTACCAGCGGCAATGACAGCTCGAGCCAAGGAAGCGGTAGCCAAGAAAGAGGCTATGGCCAATAAAGAGGCTCGGGAGATTGGAGCGACAGCCAAGGAGAAGGCTTGAGAGCAGGAAGCTGCAGCCAAGAAGAAGGCTCGAGAGCAGAAAGCTGCAGCCAAGAACGAAGCCAGAGCCAAAAATATCATCTTCTACAAGCGCCGAAGTAGGCCAGTGGTGCTGTCCAATGACCCGACCGTGCGAGTGCCGACACGTCCTGTCATGGCAACCCCCTCTGCACGGCTACCTCTAGCAGAGTAAGCAGCAACATATGCAAGCCTTACATTAAGCACCCCGAGCGAGCTCCTGTTCTCAATAGGTGCCTTCCTTGAATTCTGATATTGGATAAAAACAGTCGGCCCTTTTCAGAGCCAACAAATCATTTAACTCATGGTTACATCGATAAAAATTAATTATCGAACTAAGGACCTTACGATTTTCAGTCGAACGCTCTACCGCTGATTTATACCCTCGTATGTGGGGATGGAACATTCTTACGTTAAAAAGGTTGACGGCTCGGAAAAAAGTCTACAAGGTGTTAATTGATAAGGGCCCCAACCAAACGCCCTTATCTGTGAGGTACATCCGATTATTGTTACCTCTGCATTAAGCTCACCTAATGACCGACAAAATACAGAAGTGGTACTACCATCTTAATGCTTACAGCTTCTTATCTCTGGTATCTTCCCATTCGATGTGAAAGTAAAACTTCTTCATGCGCTTAACATTATGTAAGAGCACACAGAGTTGTAGGCCCATTATTATTATGACAAGTAGTGACCTGTTTTGGGATCTCAAACGGTTAATAGTCTGTCATATCAGTCACTGTAAATTCAAATCTTTCAAGTCTATTTTGTTTCAGTTCTCCAATTACAAAAATCTTGGACGCATCTTTGAGATTGTCTCGTAAGATATTTCCAATTTCAGTATACTTGAGATTTCCAGAATTCCAGGCTAGTCTATGATAGCAAAGTTCAAGGTGTAAATTTTCATGCTTATCCTTCTGTGTTAATTTACCCCATGGAAAGGGCGCTTTGAAGAGGAACACTTGTGCATCATCTTATTTCAGAAGAATAAGAGCGAATTCCTTGAACACATAACCATTGCCTGGATTTTTAAAGCCTTGCATGTCCACCACATATTTTAATTTTTTTTTTACTTTTTCATAACCTTCACGTTCAGGGAATGATGATTTATTCGTTGACACCTTGTCTGCTAAATTTTTCAGCCTAGATTTTCGATCATCATCAGCCATAGTTGAATATTTTTAATATTTTACGCCTGTGTTGTATTTTCTTGTCAGTTTATAATGTATAACAATTTAGAATTTTTACTATCTTTTTCTTGAGCCTATTTTTCTGCTCACTTCTCAGCGTGTCTCTTCTAAAATTTTTCCCTCTTTACATGTCATAATTTATTCTCTCTTTCTCTGCTCTGCTGACCTTTTCCCATGACAGATGAAAGACAAATGATGCCAGCAGAGCCATACATCGACTTTTAAAGCCTCACATAAGTTTCTTGATGTCTCCGCTCATTGGACTATATTGTATAATGCGATGCGTGTAGAATGAAGCAATAGACTGATGTACTGGCGGGAAAATTGTCATGAGATTCAATTATATCATATAGTTGCTTATATTGGCGAGAATGAGTTGTTGTTAGAATGTTGCTTTGAAATGTTGATGATTAATACATAGGTCACCTGTGCATTCACGGCGAATGCAGTACAACCAATTATCCAGTGTATACTTTCATGTATATGACATGTTGCTGAGGATGGCAATAGTATATTGCCGAAATATTTGACATGTGTAAATTGTTTCAATTAATAATTCTGCTCGTAACAACTACTAATTGCATTTTTATTCATAATTTAATTTGACGGTGAGAGCAAGTTGCGAGTTACAAGGAATTGAAATTTACCAATATACTTTGAGAATAATCAAATCAGGAAAATTGAGTTAAAATGTCCGATGACTGTTGAATTAATGGAGTCGTAAAAAACCATCCTGATGGATCTCATGTAACACATGATGATTATGAAAATATTATAAGCTTTTGCAAACTTAAGGTGTTCATAGCTGTAAGTGTTTATAGCTGGTAAAAAAAGAGGATCATTATAACCCCGTTATAAAGTGGCTCAAAAAATTCAGCAAGGAGATTATATTTACTGGGACGATCTTAATGAGCTAGTTGACCGTCTACGATTGCTCATAGCCGAAAAATCAGTAGGAAACCATGACATGCAGAGCCATAGAAAAAATCATAAGAATCAAGAATCGAACATTCACTCATAAGACGTTAACGAGAATGGATCATAAGAAAAAATCAGCAGTGGAAGAGATTCACAAGCCAGCTCATCGTAATTATCCAAGTAAAAAGTATGATGTTCGTGGATTAGATGAGACTTGGCAAGACGATCTTGTTGAAGTGATACAATATGCTCGTGAGAATAATGGTCATAGGTACCTGATCACCGTAACAGATGTTTTCTCCAAGTACGCATGGGCTGTACCCATTAAAAGAAAAACCCGTGAAGACGTGACAACAGCGATGACGTCCATATAGAAAGAAGGAATAGTACCAATAAACTTACGAACTGATCGCGGTAAAAAATTCTACAATTTCAATTTCCAAACTCTCGTGCAAAAGTATAAGATACATTTGTACTCTACCTACAACAATCCAAACGCTTTCATATGCGAGCGATTTTATCGCACTTTAAAAAATTGAATGTGGAAAGAGTTCAGTCTGGAAGGCAACTATAAGTTGACTCATATTTCACAAAAATTGCTTAAATCATATAACAATCGAAAATACAGAACCACCGGCAGGAAACCAAAAGTTGTAATTGCAGATGATGAAGTCCAAGTGTTACAAAAATTCATAAGTGAAAACATCAAATTAACGACCAAATTCAAAGTCGGTAACGTAGTGCGTGAAAGCACTGCGAAACAAGAATTTGAGAAAGGCTATACGCCCAACTGGTCAACGGAGATTTTTACAATCAAACGAGTACCAGCAACAAATCCAACGACGTATAATCTCAAGTATTATCGAGATTAGCCTATTTCTGGTGGTTTCTACGACCAGCAACTACAGAAATCGAAGCATCAAGATGTTTACCTTGCAGAGAAGGTCCTTCAAAGGCGTGGCGATCAAGTTTTTGTCAAGTGGTTGGCCTTCGACAGCACCCATAATAGTTGGGTTGATAAAAATGAATCATGTGAAAAAAAATTGTAATTATAAAGTATAATATGGGTAAGAAAAAAATTTACTGAAATTTTGGTGATTTATTTAATGTAATGAAGTAGTATTCAATAAATAGGCAAGATATAAAGATAATCTGTTCATTTATATTTAAAAAATTAGGCGTGAACAAATTTTAAATTATTTCCATCATGTACAACAAACAATTTTAACTTAATTGCTGCTCCCAATAATACATTAAAGAACTAGTCGTTTTCTAAGATAGCTGAAGACAGTTTATTTGACAAAAATATTTTGAATTGCTTTAATTCGGCGATGACTATTGGTCAAAACCTAGTGTTTGCGTTCCTCAGCTTAGTCACTATATAATAGTGATCACCTACCATCTCGTTTAGTCCTCTCGTCAGCAGGAAGCCCTTATTGGCGATTTTATTCAGCAGTGCGAAATCCATCTGTAACAAATAAAATTTCACATATAATTGGCATATACATTGATCTTTCTCTGTGTGTTGTGTGTATGTTGTTACAAACTATAATACTCGCTTTAAGTGCATCCCGGCCTTTTATGCAGGGTTCTGTTTGGAAAAGTATCTGCAGATGGCTCGTTTAGAGGCGTTTGTTGGACAAGTTTAATCCTATTCGGACCTCTGCTCAAGAACAAAATGAGCTTTTCTGGTTGCGACACCACCTGATATAGAGCTGTTCCCTCCACTTTTGGTGGCTTCTCCGCGGTAACCCCCTCCCAAGCTTCCTGATTGTTCTCTGGTTGGCTGCTTCCACCTCCATTATGCTGTAATTGCCCCATGATACTGCATGTTAATGCTTTCGATTTCTGGTAATATTAATTTTCTTCATAAAAAACTATATTTTTTAAAAAACCTAGTCAAAAAACCAAATGCTCTACTCTACTAGTGCCGTCTAGCACGACGATTGAGTAGTTACATCATCTTTAGGAATCCAATGCGCTCTCCAGATCTTTTTTTTTATTACTTATGAAATGAATTATTAACCGAACAAGAGATTTGAATTAGGCAGAACATACAATTGCTATCTATTTTTAACACTAATTGATTTAATAACATGCTTATCAGTCAAATCTCAATAAGAAAAATTGTTGAGACTAATTTAAACATTTTTAGTGTTATTTAATACGACATAATAAATTTATATAAGAAATAGCAGGCAGTTGTGCGTATTAAGAGACATTGGATACATTATTCAGGATCTAAATTTTGTATTTGAAAATCTTGGGTGCAGGTAGTCAATATTATTACGTTTTTGGGGATTAATTTCTTGAGATATTAATTATGCATTGGTAAAACAAAATTGCAGGCAGTTAAGTGTACTGGGTTATGGGGGTTCGGCTGCTTGTTATTTAAATAAATAAATAAATTAACAAAAATGCAGACGGTCCAGCGTATTGGATCCCTGAGGATTAACTGCTTAGGATTCAATAAATTTTTTCATAAGAAAAGTCCAGGCAGTCTGTTTTACTAAATTACTGAAGATTAGCTGCTGGTTATTTAAGTACATAAATTGATTTAAAAAAATGCCGACAGTCGAACATTTTGTGTTATTAGGGATTGACTGCTTGGGATTTAATTAATTTTAATAATTTCGTGGCCTTAATTAGGTTTTTGTGTTTTTGTCCATATAGCCGATTTAAATTTCGTGCGCTTCTGTATGCGACTTTCGAGAGCTCTGGTGTGGATGGGCAGGGGAGGAAGGAGACGTAGGGGCTTTATAAAAAAAAAAAAAAACTTTACCACGAAAAACGGAGAAAACTGACAAACTCGTGCGGGGGTCCTGCGATAGGGATGCATAGGGGCTGCAAGGGGAGGACGGGGTCATAAAAAAAATGACGATACTTAAAACCAGTCAAAAATAAATGAAGTACTACGGAAACTGCGGCGGATTCAGCTGGAGGAGAGTAGGATGTGGGAGCCAACCATGTTTTGATTTATGCAACTAGATATCGCTCCCCCTCAGTCCCCCCCCCCCCCGGCTCCCCCTCACCACCCCCTTACCACCCCCTCAAACAACGTAGTTATTCGATCATTTTACGTGATTTTCAATCCTTTTTTTGGGTTAGCTTCCCCCCGCTCCCCTTCAGCTTCCTCCGGCTCCTCAATGCTTAAATTTTTTTACGATTTTTTTACTATCTTTTCCGTAATTATTATTATTTTTTTTTTTAAATCAACATTTACTTTAAATACTCATAGAACAATTATAAAAGATATAACGAGCATATTAATATCATATCTATATAACATCAATATAAGATTATCTTTATACTTATATTTGTACAATCATTCCGTCGATATAATGCATAATCAAAGAATTAACGGACTTAATAAAAATCATACAAAATAGAAAAAGGGTTTAAAGTTGTATATGAAAAAGTAGAGGATGGGAAAACATAGGATTCATGAAAAGAGCAGCGAAGGAAAATAAACTTAAGAAAATCAAAGATAATTTCACAAAAGAAAGGAAGACTTTTGTCAATCATAAAATACAAAAAAACTGTATGGTAATTGACAACTCTATCATCTGTAAAATGCAGAAAAAATTTAAATAGCATAGAGAGAAAAATAAAGCAGAAAGAAAAAGATATAGGGAGTTTAGAAGTTTTTAAGTGATCGAATGTATGATCTACAATAAAATAAAAAAATTTTAAAGCACATATTGCTGTGTATAGAGGAAAAAGAAAAAATAATATCAATTGGAAATGTAGGAATAGCAGATAATGGAGTAAAATGCAGGAGAAAGATGATTTATGTGAATGTATAAAATATTTATGCAGGTAAATAAGGCACTGCAGGGTTAAGATCGAAAGTTCAATGATATTTATGCATTATAAATTATAATATTATGTCCATGTAAATAAAATTCTGAAATGTTGTAGTATGTTTTATCAATTACGTGCTATACTCTATTAAAAATAAAATTAGTAATTATTTAAAGGGATATACATTTTTAATAGTTATAAAACCAGAAAAGGACATGTTAAACTGTATAAAAATCTATAATCCAAATGAAAAAATAATTTAAAAAAATATTGCCTTTACAAATATTGAGTAAGAAATTCAAAATTATATCTTACTATAAACTAATATCCATAATTGATTCTAAAATGTTCAAAAATAACCGAAAAAAAGGATAACAGTTTCTGTAATAATAACGATTGTGTAAATATGATATACATATATACATGTGTATCAATATTAACCTCGAATAACAAAAAGAGTCCTTATCTCTATTCCACCTTATGTCTATTAGTAACAATTACTTGATGAATCAGAAAAATCAATAAATGTATTGACTGTATTTGTTCGAATTTTTAGCAAATTTTCATGAAATCACTTTGATTATCTATGTTTCTTATTCAGACATAAGAGTAAAAATATTAAAATATAGGGGCTAGCGCGCGGAGTGCCCGGGGGGCGATCCAACCAGTAAAACGCGTCACTTTTACCCCCCTCTCTCCAAAAATCAAAGGCACTTTTGGAGTCGTGCAAGAGCTTAAAATTTTCGGTAAACCATGCACTTTAAAGTGCTCAGTGGCAGAAAGTGGTTTTCGAACATGCTGGCTACGTAGGGCGCCATATTGTCGAAGAAATTTTAAAAATTGAATTTTTTTTCGAATAACGTTATATAAAACCTCTCTGTCTACAAAATTAAGACACCTTTGAAGTCATGTGATAACTTAAAATCTTTGGTAGAACATACCCTTTCAAATATATAGTGGCAGAAAGTGGTAATCCAATATGGCGGCTGTGTATGGTGCCTCATTGTCAATGGAACTCAAAATATCAAATTTTTTTTAAAAATCGCTAATTCTAACATTTAATGGCGGGACTTTATCAACTTTTGGCCCCTAATATTGAAAATTTGATTA
>JAPYYV010005490.1:8417-26120 GCA_030522625.1 Copidosoma aretas | reverse complement strand
TTGTTAATCCATAAAATCTTAGAAGTGAAATAATTTTTTTTTCGATTTTTTTCATTTTTGAATTACCGCCACGAAATTATGCCAGTTTTGAGAGCGCAGGTTGGGAGTTGTTTCCCATTAACATCGCGTGGTCATTAGCTTATTTCTCCGTCAGTGTGACCAGCTATTATACGTCTTTCGTAAATTGTTAGTTTACTAGCTCAGTCTGCTCAGTCAGCTCAGTCAGCTCAGTGACTGTGAGCTCAGTCTGACTCTGGTATTGTACTGCAAAGAAGCACTGTGTCTGCACTGTTTGGCACTGTACGGAACAGTTCATCTTGGCAAAATTTGACGTCGTCGAAGTACTTATTGCAAAGTGGATAGTCTTCTCTAATCATACATATATAAACAAATAGAGCTGAGCAAAAAAACATCACCATGGGTTTGATGTTTTCGGCGTCACAGGTAAGTTGCTCTCACTATTAGTGAGTCACTGGTAACAATACAAATCGGGGTTATATTTACGATCGGGCAGAGAGAACGTCTGACATGTTGGATATTGGGAAAAAGTTGTTTACGTCAGGACTGATTGACTCGAATATTGAAAGATTAAAATGTTCAGGATCACTCGTTCCCATGTTGAACCGTTTTTTCTTTGCAACCTTTTTATATGAAGAATCGTCTTTTTGTTGCTCGATATTGTCGTTATCCCATGTACTTACATTTCTTTGTTCTACACGATTACAATTTCAATGCTAATATAACAATACATATTTAAAAAAATAAATGATCCATTAAAATTGCACTAAAGTACGCAAATGTTGAGTATGCTTTGCGTGTGTGCGACCCCAGCTTCTTCTTTGTTCTCATACAGGTGATTGCCCTATGAGTATTGATCACTCTGTTGTATCTATATCGCTCTGTTTTTATTTCTGTTTAAAATACTTTGTAACGCAATGATATTTTATTATTTGTTTTGTAATATTCAGTATTAATATTCAATGTCTTTTTGGGACAGTCATCTCATTTGACGCATCAAACTAGAAACAAACATGTACAAATTATCGTCTTGGATTCTTCCAAGAAACCTACAGAGGATTAATAAAGGCATATATTTTATTTTTAGACGGCATGCCTTTGCGGTAGTGCAGCATGCAGTTTTTGCTGCACTCAGTGCCCTACGTGCCGTAACAGTACGAGCACTCGTATTGCATATGCTTTGATGTTGATGATGAGCACGATTTTTGCCTGTATCGCCCTGGCACCTGGTCTACAAGATCTGTTCAAAAAGGTAAAAGGATAATCTTACAATATTAGTCATTCTCGATTGAATCATAGTAATAATTGATTGCATAATCGATTAAAATGTACATTTTCAGCTACCATTTTGTACAAATAGCACTTCAAATGCTTTGGTGCCTTCAGGAATTACATTTGAGTGTGAGGCTGCTGCAGGGTATTTGGCAGTGTACAGAATATGCTTTGCCACAGCAGCTTTCTTCTTCCTCATGTCTGCTGTTATGATAAATGTGAAATCTTCAAAAGATGCAAGAGGTGGTATACAAAATGGGTAAGTTTTATACTCATAGTACTTATTACAAACCAAAAGTCCACAAGGTCTTTGATGCATTCTACAATTACAGTTTCTGGGCTATCAAATACCTCATACTCTTCGGTGGTTTCATTGGAGCCTTCTTCATCCCAGCTGGATCGTTTGGTTCAGTTTGGATGTATTTTGGAATGATTGGTGGCTTTTTGTTCATACTGATTCAGTTGATACTTATCATTGACTTTGCTCATAACTGGGCTGACTCATGGGTAGACAATTACGAAGAAACCGAATCCAAGGCATGGTATGCAGCTCTTCTTAGTGCGACATTCTTGAATTATATCTTGTCCATAATCGGAGTAGTTCTTTTGTACAATTACTTCACAGCAGTAAGTACATGGTTTACTTTTTATCAATAAATTGCGTAAATATGATGAATATTTATTTACAATATTCTTATTAGGCCGATAGCTGCTCACTGAACAAGTTCTTCATCATCTTCAACTTCCTTGTATGCATTGTTATGAGCGTAGTGTCAATTTTACCTAAAATTCAAGAGCATCAACCTCGTAGTGGCCTCCTGCAATCTTCTGTTTTAACTCTGTACATCATTTACTTAACATGGAGTGCCATCTCAAACAATCCGGGTAAATATTTAAGTTTTCATTGCAATTCTGGTATAAAAAATTTGTGAATAATTTTTGAATAATTAAACAGCCAAAGAATGCAACTCTGCAATTTTGCCGAAAGCGTCTGATTCAAGTAGTAGTACCACTGATCCAAATGGAGTTGTCTTCGATAAGGAAAGCATCATTGGACTTGTGATTTGGTTCAGTTGTGTTTTATACAGCTCTCTCCGTACTGCCTCAAAGTCTAACAGAATCACAATGACTGAACAAGTACTCATCAAGGATAATGGAGCAGGTAAATATTTTCTCTTATTTGAAGTATTTCTGTTTCAAAATATTTTTCTTCTTCTTTGTTTATTAACAGAGTTCTTGAGTTATTTAATTTTACACTGTTTTCTTTCCAAAATTCAAAAGGATGTATTAAAGTTTCTAAAATCGCCTGACATTACAAATAATATAATTTCCAAAATAATATGTAATATTAAGTTCCAAAATAGTAAGCAGGATAGATACAATTTCAGTCGAGTATTCGCCAATGTCTCGGTGTCTTAGTCATTTGAACACCAGGCTCTCGACCAAATTAACTCAGGTTTGATCCCTAGTTGATGTCAGGCTGCTGTAAAGCATCTTTGATTCATAAGATCATGCACAAGTTTATTCAATTGATCTCAATAATAAAACTTGATCTTATTTATTCCATTAATGTAAGAATTGTGTCAAAACAACTTTATACATTTAAAGTTTATGAAACATCGCATACTTTACCGTTTGCACGATTTCGTGATGCGTCTTATATTATTTACTTTTATCCTGTAAATTTAGTTTAAATGATTATTCCATTCTCTTCAATACTAATGGACACTGCTTTTTTCGTACAGTGCGCAACATAAATGACCAGTCTCTTATCTACAGCGAAGGTAGGCACACACCATACCTACTTGAAGAGAAATCTCCACAAATTATTGCTCCCCTTGTTTTCCCTTCATTTTTTTTATTCGATTATTGATCGCATCATTAGTACACTAACATTAGATATGTTGGCTTAAAAAATTATGCACATACCATTAGTTGAACTCATCCCATTTACTTTAAAGCGTGGCCATTTTAATCATTGTATACTTAGAGTTTAGTGTGTGCCTGCTTTTGTTGAGTTTTTTTTAGCACACTTTTGCCACACGTTCGCCTTCAGGGAAGCATTTTTTCTCACTGGAGGGCGATGTTTTTTTCACTGCATCCCCTTTTTTGGATGTGTAGTTTTCTTTTTGCCAAACATACTCAGATTATGTTTCAGTAGAAGGCCACAGCGGTGACATCGAGGATGGCGGTGCAAAAGTCTGGGACAACGAGGAAGAATCGCTCGCTTACAACTGGAGTTTCTTCCACTTTATGTTTGCTCTTGCCACTCTGTACGTCATGATGACGCTTACCAATTGGTACCAGTAAGTATTATGATTTTGTAGTATTACTTGTTTAATAATCATTTATTGATTGATTAGTTAGGGTTGGGGAGAGGGGACCCAAGATAAATTTTGTAAATTGAAAAAAAGTCTTCATAACAATTTGTCTTAAATGTGCCCAATATTTTAAAGTATGAAGAAAATTTGTATATAATGCTTCAGTCACTGAATATGTTTTATATTGTTTTTTACTGGGATAATGTTTTTCCAAATTAAAATGTATCGACTTCAAACAAATTTTTTACCTACAAAAATTTTTCGTAATAAAATTATGCGATTTGTCGGGAAAACTAAAAAATTGAAATATTAATAGTTGATTGTTATCGTAAATAATTTTTTTAAGTGCGATATTTCAGTTATCGAAATATTTTCTTGGTCTACTGACTATTGCAGATCGAGTTTTACGCATTACTCAGTAATACGGATAATTATGCGAACCTCAAAACAAACGAATAATACATGAAAGCATTTAATCATATAGTTTTTGAATAATCGCTGTTGCAAACTCATAAAATTGTCTAAAAAATGAGCTCAAAGTTTTAACCATAGCAATTTGGATTCGTTGTTTTTATTTCGGATGTGATATCCTAAATATCGTTTGAGGAGATCACGATAAATTAGCATATTCACATATATTAGTATATTCCCTAAAGTAGACGGTATTTCGATGTATAATCTTATTTTATTCTTTAAATTTTTATAAAACTTTTTTCTTCAGACCAAACGAGAACACCACATTAGGAACCATCAACGCTAACACTGCCTCAATGTGGGTTAAAGTCATCTCGGCATGGACATGTGTAGGACTCTACATCTGGTCATTGATTGCACCAGCTGTTTTGACTAATCGTGATTTCTCGTAAATTCAGAACCTTTTATTTACCCTTTTTTGATACATTTTTAAACATTTTCTCTGCGTTTGTGGAGTTTCGTTAAAGTTTTTTTTTTTCTTCGTAAAAAAGATGTTTGATTCATAACGTTCATTTTTACCTAAATTACTATAAAAGCATATTGAATCTTTTTTTGCTCAACACTCCCTTATCTAAGTATTAAAAAAAAAGTGTGTCATACAGTATAACGGGCAGACAGATTTGTGTAAAAGCGTTGCACTTAATTGTTAGTCTTGAAATGTCGGGCAAAATTATGAAAACTTGATAAGAGGCAATTGATTGGTAGTCGGTATTCAATAAAATCATGTTAACAACGCTTACCGGCATGCATTTAATCATATAGATTTAAAAGCCGTACTTCGTTATTTGTGCATAGCTGGCTTTAAAGTGTGTCTTATCGATAAGAAAAATTGATTGCAATCAGTGAAAAAAATTTTCTACAATATATGCATCGTAGGTACGTCAAAGTACGTCTATGATCGATAGAGTCTTGGATTGAAATTTTTACTATAGATGTAGCAGTACCCATATTTTCTAGTAGAAGCTTTTGAAAGCAATTCGACGAAACACCAATTTGTACTTTGTGCTGTTCATAATACTGTTGTCAAGAAGATTATCCTTTGCCCTTCTTCCATTATTTTATTTTCAACAAATCAGTAATTTCTCTTGTTTTTCAATGTCTAGATTAATTTAATGATATTTCAACATCCTAAGTATGTTCAGATATTAGTTGTAACGGACGAATGATGGGTTAAACAAATTAAAATGTTTTATATCGTTTGATGATTACCATTTAGTGAAGCCTTGTAACTAGGAGATATATAAAGGATATTGTAAGTGTTTAAGTTAATATTCTTATTTTTTATCGTTATTTATCTTTGCAAAGTCCATATAAATGTATATTAAACACGTCTTTGCAAAGATACGAGAGCCGAAATTCTTCCTCGTCCATGTGATATAAGCGAAAAATACTAATAATATTACAAAATAGTGATTGTCTCTTGATTATTCTCATGAATCTGTAATGTTTATTATTGGAAGATAAAAATGATCGAAATAATACAACACAGTGTTTTTCCTTTTTTTTCGCAACTAAATTTATTCCTTGATAATAAAAATACTTAAGTAAATCATCATTCGACAAAGTAGTCGAATTATTGAAAAATAATCATTACAGCACAGTGAGTTTTTTACGTCACGTGTTTACAAAAATATAAATTGATTAGAATTACATGTTATTTACAAAGTAAAAACGCGAGACACCTAGTTTGCTACCCTTAACAATGTATAAGTAAATATGCTTTTGACTTTCATATACATCGTATACGAGGGCAAGCAATCGCACTTGTCGACCTCACGAGCTTTCGACATTTGGTAAAAATTGAAGACAGTATAAAATTCACGCACAATATTGTTCATCTCCGTTTGACTGAGTACAGTAACGATTAAAAAAAATATATATATATAAAACAACTAATTAGAAAAAAAATTCCTCCAACGCGCATTTGTTCAAGTCATATGTATTTACAGGACCGACCGACATTCGCTGCAGGCCTGATTGAAAATTTCCGCCCCAGTAAAAAAATCGCACTCGACAGTCCATCAAACCACACAATACAAAAAAATTACTTCACAGTGGCGTATACAACCATACATTCGTGAAACTCGCATAGTAATTCACGTTCTCCGATCGAACGGGCACGCGCGGCCAATGTATTTGTTCAAACGCTAGTCGACTTTTTTCCCCGCAATCGTCCGCGTCGTCCGCGTCGTTGTCGTTGCGGCCACCGTGATTCGGGGGACCGAGGCCTGCTGTCTCTTGAAGTAGTGGTTCCTGAGATTCTGGAAGGGCGTCTCGAACAGGAGCGTCAGCACGACCGCGGTCAGGATTATCCAGACGAACTCCTTCACGTTGAACTGGAACAGGGAGAAAACGAAATAACAATGTTCTCCCATCGCCCGTTAGCGGAACAAGGTGCCATCTCGACTTTTTTTCGATATCGAACAATTTTCAACAGCACTATCTTTCGCCTCAACTTGTTTCGAAAAATGTTTGAATTTGATTGTATGTAATTAAAATCGAGACAGGCACCTTTTCGAAACTTAAAATCGAGACAGCAACTTCTTCCACTCGACAGGTGGCACGCGAGTAACGAGAAGACGGAATTTGCTCACCATCATCCGGAGGAAGCCGATATGCTCGGCGCATCTGGTTTCTCCGACGTTGAAGAAAAACACGGGAAACTGCGTGAGGTAGACGGCGTAGCTCAACCGCGTCGAGACGAGGAAGCCCCTCCAGGCGAATGCTCGGCTCAGCCAGCCTGAAACCCGAATTCCCGCGAGTTGGGCGAACGGTAATTTGTTGTTGTTTGATTACTCCGCGGACGAAATCGTGCATGAGTGGGTGGTTAAATCCAAGGGTTAATTTTAGTATACATTTTTTGCTTAAGGTGCAGGTTCAGTACCAAGGCGTAGGCCCTATTTTTTAACTGTTGCAAAAGTAAAAAAAGAAGTCGATTTCTTACGAAAGAAAGGAATTACAGGTATTCGTAGGAATTATTATTTTTTTTAATTTTACGAATTGCATGTTTAGATATTGTTGACTAAGTATGAAACAAACTCAAGGGAAATCTTGGAACTTTTTAAAAAGTTCTTTTTCGTACCTTGACGGTTCCACGTAGGGTTACCGAAGACATTTTCAACAATATTACTACTGTAAAAAGTTAGATACTATTGTTTATACAAACACTTTAAGAGATCGTCTGAAAATTCCCGTTTTCGTGTGAACAATAGTATTAAACTTTTACGCGTATATTTTTTTAAATTTCCTGTGATGATCCTAGGTGAAGAATGAATTCCCCTATTAGGGATTAACTTCTTTGTCATTCAACAGCAACCATTTACTCTTTGAATTATTTCAAATAGGACCTATCATAAGAATAACGCTCAGCTAATTCAAGTAAGTCATTCTGTTTATCATTTATAAGTAATATACGAGTTAAACAGAAAAATATGTCAAAAAGTTTTTAAGTCATGAAGATAGGATAACGTATTACAAAAAGATTGTATTACACTGGGCTTTCCACCACACAACCTGTCTACATTGATTTGAGGCGAGCACGGTTTCCCATGTCTCGCAGTTCACGAATACTTGATTTTTCATCCACTTTTTGATGATCAATTAATCAATGGGCGTTGATTATTTCATTCGTTCTAAAATTTACCTCCAACGCGATGCAGAAATGAATGGAAAAAATAATCGGGTATTCTCACCGTCGGTGTTGCCCGTGTGCGCCAGAAACGTAACCCAAATGAAAATGGCGCACCAGCCAATCGGCGCGAAAGCGTTGTACGTGGCCGCGTGCACCGGGTCGTACACGTAGTCTATGGAGCCCATGCGGGCGGGCCCGAAGAAGGCGCCGATCGACATCATTATGCAGAGGAACCATCCCGTGTTGAGGATTTTCTAAAGATCATGATCAAAATTATTATCTTTCATTGTGTCCCTATTCGACGCCAATTTCAGACGAATGCCATTGGTGAGCGGATAATTCCATAAAATTTACCGTGACAGTATACGGATAACAAGCCGCTAAATTTGTGCAAAACACTGCAATCTTGCACGTAAGGGGGGCAGGACCAACGTATCAGGCACCAGAGCAACAAGTGTAATTTGAATTGGGATTGTCAATTAGATTATCAAAAAAGTATTTTTTTTCTTTTTTATACAAACAAAAATTGACTAATACACAGCTTGTCAAAGTTTAGAAGCAGGGGCTCATGACGTCATAAAGACATACAATTTCGTACCCGACAGTAATCGACAAGAAATCTACAAGATATCTTTACTTTTTGAAATTGAACAAATAACATTTGAAAAAAAAGAAATTCCGAACCGAAACTCGCAATGTTGATAATAGTACTGCAAGTAACGAGTCGTTCTACTGTTACTGAACTGCATGGTCATTTTCATCCGTACTGGGGTATGCCTAATTTAAAGAAAATTCGCAGCGCTGCTTATCATGTTAAATGTATGCCTATACATCATGAACATTGCATATACATATTATTATCATTATTATTATTATTATTATTACAGTGTACTACGTCCTATACTTTGGTCACTCGACGCACTTTCGCGGAGAGATCGAAAAGGGTAGAGAAACTAATTACAACTAAAATCGGTGCATTGCCTCAGTCTCGACCGGGTGTGGGTTGTCTATACGTATCTATAAACACTAGGACACGGTGTCATAGCGGTATCTACCGAAATGTAGCTTGGTCGATCGGCAAAGTTTAGCAGCGACGGCCTTGGCAAGTACTTGGATCGGTCAAGACTCGCCGTTCGCCTTCGCTGTTGATTTCGCAGATCTATCACACCATTAGACGTTTTTCTCCTGCCTTGGCAAAGTGCGTGGGAAGTGTGCCAAGAGTCAGTCCGTTCATAACTTGGACATGATTCTGGGCCACTTCGAACGAACGTCAGATTAGTAGCGCGCTGCCAAATTTTCGATGATTAGATTCCCCGCAGTCGCGGTCAATTTTTATGAAATTTTTCGCTCAGTGTATTATAGTACGGATCACGTATTATGCATGATACGTATATACACTCACGTCGTTGATTTTGTAATTTTTCGGCCATCTCCTCAGCGCGTAACCCGCGAAGACTCCTAGTATGTAGACAGTGAGTCTGTGGCTCGGCAATATGTACGATAAGTTGGCGGTGTCGAACAGTTGGCGTATCCTGCGAACAAAGGGCCGATTTGTTGCATCGATCGACGTTAACGATTTTTGCCCCCCTCCTCTACTCGTTGAAACAGCACGGAGGATATTACACACTCACGAGGTGCCGAAGAAAATGTAATTGTTGAGCCGGTTGGTGTAGGTGACGTGGTATCTCAGAGCGGTCGAGGCTACGGCGACGACCGACAGCAGGGGCATGCCGATCCTCGGCCTCTTGTAGATCGCGAGCACCATCAGCGGCGACAGGAAAAACAGCTGCGTGTCGATGCCGACGTGGTGCGTGTGCGTGAGACACTGAAACGTGGGAAAATAAAAGATCTTCAATCATCCGCGCCCCGACACCTCTGTGCATGTACATTCGTCGGTGAATAAATCGGCAACGACGCGCGGCACCGCGGACAATACCATTTTTTCAAACCCAAAGTAGTTGTGGATGAACAAAAAGTTGCGCCACCACGTCTTTTTGCATATGTCCGCGTGATGCGTCACCACGAGGTTCCACTGGGGCCCGGAGCCTATGTACGGCATGACGAACGTGCAGAATAGTACGAGGGCGCCCAGCGTCGGCACTATCCTGGGAGGGATGAGCAGTGGGCATTAATCAATGATCGAGAACCTCGTGCGAAAATCCACGCGATTGAAATTCACCTGAACAATCTGCCCAGGTACTCGTTCGCCACGTCCAGCTTGCCGGTTCTGCTGAGCCTGCCCATGAACGAGTAGGTGGTCAGGAGCCCCGACAGCATGATGAACGGATCGGTGTACAGGCTGGCCGCTCGGCCGATCACCGTCCACGGCTTGCCGATGTACTGTACACAGAGAAGACAATACAAAATAATACGGACCAACAACTCCCTCAGCGCACGCGACGTTTTCAAAACGTTGGAAAAAAAACAAAATGGGTGTTGTCATTTTTAATAACAATTAAAAAATCGCTGCCCATGAATCGGCGAAAATCTTTCTCGAGAATTATTCTTCCGCTTCTTTTTTTCAATAAACAAAAATGTATAACGTATACCAGGATGGTTAAAAATGGTCAATGAAAATGAGACGCAAGTGTAAAAAAAAACATGACAAAAATTATTTTCTTTAACAAACGATCGAACAAAGTACTCTAAATTGTTACCAAGATTTATATCGTATATGTATACGCGCAATGCAATGAAAATTCAGCAAAAATATAGTTGATTGTCGTGCGTATATTTTGAGTTATGAATATCAAAAACGTGTTCTTTGGAATTCCAAAAATCGTTTATAAACCCGAATAAGGTACAAAACTATATTTGTATCATTAAACCGTTATAAGCATCAGAAAATCAACATTTTAATCCCTGAATAATTAAAATCTGTCGGTGAGTTCCCGGGATATGACTGATTTTTCACAAAATTTTTAGTATTTCTTCAATAAAAAAGTATACGAATTAACGTAGAAAAATGTTTCAAAATGATAAATAAAGCTTTTTCATGCTCCATGAGATGTTTTTACCCCGATCAAAGCAAATAACCCGCTTTTTGGACATAAAAAATCGTTATGAAGCATGAAACTTTTTCAAAAACGTTTTCAAGTATAGTCAAGCGTAAAAATAACAAGGAAAAAGTACCAACCTCGGTCATGTCGGTGCGGTTGACGTAGGGGTTGAAGAAGATGGCTAGGCTCTTGTGGGCCAGGACGAGCATGAAGGCGTTGAGGGCGCGTATGCCGTGCAGGGTCGCGATGTCGCCCTCGGGCCGCTCGAGCGAGACGAGCCTGAGCGCGTTGCGCTTCAGCGAAAAGGCCAGTACCGCCGGACTGACCGGTACGTCGTAATGCTCGCACAGGCCCGCGATCACCGACAGCGCCACTATGCCCACGAAGAATAGCCTGCGACCGCGGTTAAGATGTTTTTTTCGTTCGTTGTTGGCGAGTTTTTTGGTTGTATAAACGATCGAGCCGAATGGTTAGAAAAACATTGTTTCCAAAAGTTGAAAAATTTTAAGAACAAGGTCGTGGTAACTCGTAAAAACGTTTTGAAAACGTTGGAACAATCGGCTGATTTCGGTTACCAAAAACAGCGAATTCGCGTACTTAATTTACATTTAATCACAAAAGACAGCCGAAACATTCGAATTTCACAACCTTATCGCAACCTTCTTTTAAAAACATAAGATTTTGAAAGCAAGGTTTCTTAATTCATTGCAAAACGTTAAATTTTTGTTTAAAACGACCAACGTTAGATACTCGGTGTATACTGTAAACTATACTTATTTCTACGTGGAAAAGGTTGTGCGCTTATCATATTTGGACGTGCCAAGGGTCGACGGGGTTCAATGAGTTTTCCTCGAATGACCATCCAGCGGAATGGTATCATCGGCATTTTTACGTTTTACGGCTCCGTTATACGAATTAACGGTTCCAAACTCCTTTTCTCTTTACAACAGTGCGAAGAAAAAAAATAAGTGCGTCCAGTGTACTCACGAAATATCACCATAACGCGGCATACGTTTCCCGCGTTTTTTTCTTCTCTTTTCCGCTCTCAGTGTCGAAACGTCTTTCTTTTTTTTTTCTCGCTGAAAACCTGATTTCGGCTCCTCGGTCCGAATAATATTAGTTTCAGCGCCCGAACGAGTCGTCGTACGTTCAACCGCGATTTTATTGGTACAGCGTGCTTTTCCACATCCGAACCTTTACCCATCCACACTGCCTGTATTATTTTTCTCATCAAATATGCCCAATGCCACGAATCAACCGCTAATCACCCAAGGTGGTCTGCATAACTTATACCCGCGGAGAAAGAGTCTTGGAGGCGCTCAAGGACGGTCCGAAAAATTTCAAACGCCATACGATGAGTCGAAGATGCGTACGCGCCCATTTTACGTATTTTAGAAAATCATTGATCACCCGTACGTTCCGTGCTCCGTGGATTCCGCGTGGAAAAAAAAAGAAAAAGAGCCTCCACTGGTACTACGTCACCAGTTGATACTATCACCACAGAACTTGAAGCGCGTTCAACGAAACTCTCGAGGCGCGCGCGTGTAGTTGAAATTTATACTTTTGTATGATGCATCGAGGTGAGCTGGGAACAATCGCTTATCCAACTGTGTTTTGACAACTGTTTCGTCGGCTTTGAAAAAATGATGCAAGAAAGCTATATACAGATTGAAGAACGATGAATACGTCTATTGCAGATTGAAGACCCATTCGAGCGTAATCACTAACGTTCAGTAGCTATTCCGCGATAATTTTTTCCGTTGAAAATTGCCCAATTGTATCGAGCCAAGGGCATCGTTGATCACACGCACATTTTTTTTTCCCCAAAATGTAAAGCACTTGAAACGCGAGCAACGGCAACAGCCACCAATAATAGGGCAGTCAGGGCAGGCGTTGCCTCCGCAAAAGCCCGCAAACTCACCCGACGACGACCGTCCCGAGCGGCAGCGGACCGGTCCTCCGCACCTGGCACATGTCCGCGTTGACCTTCACCGTGACCCTGAGGCCCGTCTCCTCGGTGTGCTTCGCCAGCGCGTGCCTGAGGGACGCCTCGACGTCCCGGGCGCTGCAGGCCGACGGGGCGCATACGGCCCAGTTGACGGTGCCGAAGCGCGGCACGCGGTGTCCCGGCTGTGGAGGTTTGGGTGGCGTTTATCATTATACTTTTAGTAGCATGATTCGTTCGGGGGGGTTGGAGGAATAGCGCATGGGGATTCTTACTAACTTGTTATAACCCCTACAACGGGAAATAAGGTTTTCTACGGATTGAAAAGTCCTATACTTTTCTTCTTATGCCTTCCATAATACGTTTAAGTTTTACAAAGGGCTAGTCTTGCGAGTGTCGAAAAATTAAATCGTAAGGTTGGACTCTTATACACACGCGCTCATGGAGATTCCGCGCCGTTGCATTCTCAACCATATACCTTCAAAAATTGTCTGTAGATTTTTATAAATAACTAGTATTTTATTGCATATTGTGTGCAATAAAATAATATATTAAAATTTGAGGTGGCCTAGCCACGTTGCACAGTGGGACGAAACGGGTTTTTTTTTCCCTTAAATAAAATATCTCCAAAACGAATCTACCAATCTCCCTGATTTTTTTTGGAGCTTACAGCTTATTAAACATAGAATATAGGAAAAGTGGTCCGGATGTCAATCACCCCCTAAAAACAACCCTTAAAGTTGATTAAATTCGAAAAAAATCATTTAAAATAAAAATTTTTTGACATAATTGTTGAAAATCTTTAGAAATTCAAGAAAGAGACAAAAAGTGTGTTACAATACAAACAATAGATGATGTAGGCATGTTGTAGGTGGTTGCAACAACCCTTAAATAGGCTAAACTTAATGCAATTTTATGAAAACTGAGGAAAAAATTCAATCATATTGACACCCGGACCACTTGTCCTATATTATGTGTTTAATAAGCCGTAAGCTCCAAAAAAAATCAGGGAGATTGGTAAATTCGTTTTGGAGATATTTTATTTAAGGGAAAAAAACACCCGTTTCGTCCCACTGTGCGCCGTTTAAGGGATGTCATAATTTTTGAAGGAAATGCTATTCGTACATCGTATAAAATGTTAACAAAAAATTCTCGTCACGACTCTATCTAAAATCGTTTGCGGAGTAAAATGAGTTTCGCAGTTTGAAATTGAATAAAAAGTCGAATAGATATTTTTCACGCCTTCCGTGATATTTTTTTACAATTACAAAACACGCACACCTGCGATACGGCAAATTGCATGAAATAATTTTTCTTCAACATGCAATGCTCCATATTTTTGTTTTACAATATCTCTACGATTTCATCTCAACAGTCAGCTATTTTATAATTATTACAAATTTAACTTTTTATGCATTTTCGCATAAACCTCGTAAAGCAGGGAATATCTTGTCGAAGTGTGTTGGATGACTAACCACTATAAAATGAGGACTTTAGCGTTCTTACAATAGTTATTGCTATTGGGTATCTATCCGTTATGTATGCTGCAACAATTTCGATTTTACGAGCAAAAACAGTGTTTAGTCGTAAACACAGAAGATACGCGGTAACAATGGCCGGGACTCATCAAATATCTTTCATGAGAAATTAGTTGTTGCGTCGTGCGTTTCTGTGGCGTTGAGAAATAAATACGTGGGAAAAGTGGCAAAAATGGAACAGCATAGCCGATCAGTCTTGAAATTCAAAACTGAAACCAATTGGTTGCAATATTGTGTTTCATGCGCAAAATAAGATGCAATTTTATTCAATCGCAAGATGACATGGTTCTCTAGCTATTAAGAACGCTTGCGCAAAGGCACTAGTTTTTTTTTTGCAACGCTTAAAAAATTTGTGCCGACTTGTCCCGTGAAAGTTATTTCTCATGTTTGTATGATTACAAACGAAAAAAAATCAATTGTTTTTAAATGATTGTTGTGATGACTGATTCATCCCAGGTTATACTGAACTATCAAAGCCTTCTCCTGATTAGTTAGTCTTGGTTCTGTGTAGACGTTCTCTGTATGGTAGAACTATATTCCGAACTATTTTCACTGCATCAAGAGATGCAACAATATGTTTCGCATATTTTTTAATACTATCATTTTTTTTTAATTTTTCAATCAAGTAATTGTATTCAGACGAGGTATATCCATTGAGCTAAATAGAGATAGTATTCACATTAAATTCAATCAGTCTAACACATCGAATCCTCAGTTTCAGCGGATCGACTTTTGAATAAAAAGTTCTCTTGTTGCACACGACCCATATATCAATCTTTCGCGACGGAATCCACCTTCAAATCTTGTCCTTTTTCCGCTCGGCGAAATTCGCCCGTTTGCTTCGAAAGGCTTTTGCAGATCCCCATCAGGACAAATCAGCGCGTCGTCCCATTCTCACAATGAGCTGCGCGAAATGACCCAATTCCGACGGACGCCGATCGGAACCGATGCTAATGTTCTGCTCGCCGATCACGCTTTCCCGGAAACGAATCAGCCGCAGTTCATGGAGCTTCACAAACACCGACCGTTTTGGAAAATTCGCGCAAAACGGCACAGAAACCAAGCGAAAAAAAAAAAAAAAAAAAAAAAAAAAAAAAAAAAAAAAAAAAAAAACCCCAACGAGAATCCCTTTCGGTCCGAACGCTCGCGCCCCTTTGTTCATCTCGCGCTAAATTTATTCGCGAAATTCCCCGCGCGCGCATATACTACACCCGTTTCGATCTGCAGTCGGTGAATCGCCGATTCCACGCGCGTCCCGCGCACGCAACCGTCGACCTTCGAGCGCCGCTGCTTCTTCTCCGCGTACGCGCCTATGCGTACCCTGCATTCGAGATCTGCCTTTCTGCGCGCGTGCTCGGATCGCTCCCGACCGAGAGCTTTTATGATTCGCCCCTCGTGCGTCCACGTTTTTTCGCGCGACGCTTTCGATTTCGCTTGAGTTTTCATCCCCCGAGCGGCGCGTCGGTGTGATACGCTTTGCTCCAGAGACGCGATGTGTTCATCGCGCGCGCAACAATGGCAGGAGGAAAAACAAAATATCAAATAATTTTTGAGGTACGTTTTTATCGAGGGAACAAAGAGCGAAGGAACGCTTTCGATTTCTTGCATCAACGAAGCAACATTGTAGGCTCGCGGCAAAAGTGGGACATCACTTTCTTGGGAGTCGGATTGAAAAATTATTTCCCACTTTTGAAGCGTATCGTTACGATTTTCTCGTTGCAAGGATATTTGACGGAGGTCTGCAGCAAAATCGAGTAAGTAGAAACAGACGAGTCGGGTCGGACGATGAGACGGGGTCCACCGATCCCGCCACGGGACTTTAATGAACAAGAAAAAAACCAAAAACACTCACGTCGCTGAGGTTGCTGCGGAAGGCGTAGTGCGAGTGCACGAGCCGGTGCAGGTGCCGGAGATCGGCGCGCGACTGCTCGACGTCCAGCTGCAGGTAGGCGAGACAGTACTGGCCGCGGATGCCGTCGCTGCCCTCGACGCCCAGACACTCGTCAAAGTCCCCCAGCTGGTTGACGTTGCCGCTCAAGAGGCCCGAGGGCACCTTCGCCGTCGCGTCGTACACTGGAATTTTTTCTTTTTCTTTTCATCCGATCCATGCAGCGGGGATCGTTGGTACGATCGTCGGAGGCTTACTTGCACCGGCGCGTGCAGTGGGCTCGGGTTATTTTCGGGTCGCAAAAACATCCGCAAAAAACTTGACGAATCGCTACGGTGGATCGTGGGGGACGAAAAGCGTGATTCGCCGGCTCTCCGGGAGTTGGGTGTCAGCCGCGTCACGCCTCCCGGGATTTATGCCGCGTGTATGTACATCGATACGGGAATTCGGCTGTACGTGAGCTGTCGCCGTCGCGTGTGTACGGTAGTGGCAGTGGTGGTGGTAGCAGGGGATAAGTCAGAGAGCGTGAGCCGGGCGTCGAATGCCAAGCTGCGAGCTCGCACCCCCGGCCCCCGATAATCAATATACATCCCGGCTGGCATAACTCTAATGGCCGGGGCATTTGAATGTACGAGGCGGCGGCGGCATCAGCTGCAGCAGCTAGGAGAGATGCGGGGGATTATACGACGGTATACCAATCATCCGAAATATTCTCTCGCCCCCCGCTGCTCGTATCTGCGTCGGGAGTGCATCGCGCGTTGGGCGGAAGAAGGTGCCGCCTCGATTTTGGATTTTGAAAGGCAGATTCTGTTCTCGTTGCTTCGGATGGGAACGTTTGTATCGTATATCTAAATTAAATTGGCTTCTCTTGCAACAGCACTGTCTTTTGCATCGATCTAATTTTTTTTTTTTTTTTCTTCCGCCCAATTTTTTCGATTGGTATAAAGAACGAGCCATTTATTTTAAGTATGTTATAATCGAATCCCTCCTTCTTCTTCCACTCGACATGCGATATGTAGTGTCATAGTATGTTTCATACGGGTGGAGAGAGAGAGCTAGAAAGAGTTCCATATGTACATCGGTGTATTAAAAGTTTCGGCCCACCCCCCATCGCTGCCCGCCCGCGAGATAAAACTCGATGTCCGGCGTGTGTTCTTTGCCCCCATACGATGTACGCGTACACGTCTCTCTTTGACTCTTTGGCCCGAGGTGTACGATGAAAGGGGACCGGGGGCTATGGAAGGGCTCGACGGGGGACAGAGATTTGTCATCGAGGCTCGCCGACTCTCTCGCGGTTATCGGGCCTATCGCCGGGGCAGCAGCGGAGAAACAGAGAGGAGCGTACATTATTATACGATACCTGTATTCCTCTGATGTATACACCGACGGAACGCCGCGCGCGCGCCTCCCTTTGACCCAAGGAAATAAAACGTCAAAACTGCCCCTCTCGCTCACTGTCTACCTATACATGTATATATACATACCCTTCTCCTCTGTGTAAAACACAGGCGGGGGCGCGCATTATGCTGCTTTTTTCCGTGAATTTACTTGCGCAAAGGCATATTGCTTATCGCGTCCGCCGCCGCCGCCCACGTTCCAATTAGTGCATTACCTTTC